>JANVCC010010034.1:660942-709949 GCA_025345505.1 Todiramphus chloris collaris | reverse complement strand
GTTATGTTTTCCTCCAAACCTTGCTTTAAAAATATTTCTTTATATGACAAGACCTTCTTAATTCCCCAAATTGTTTAAAAGACTCACTTTCTTAAGAAGGCACTTTGTCAGGTTTTGAATGGAAATTTTTTTATAGGAAGAGAAAAGGATAAACATGTTCATCTTTTGCCTTAGTTGCATGAGCTCAAGGAAATGTACACTTATCTGTACCTAACATGAGGAGTGGTTACGATACGCATGGCCTTGTGGGACTGGAAATAGAACAAATGTTTTTCTGTTGTCTGTAATACAATGCAGCATTTTTTTTTGTAATTAATTAGTACTGTTCTGCCTTACGCTGACCACAATATATTGTATTTGCTCAGAAGTGGACAAAATCTGGTAGACCCACTAAGATGAGGCTGCTTCAGGTCCATACTCTAGATCCAGGCAGCAGCAAGGACAGGTGTGCATTCCTAGCAGGTATGCATACTGACACATGGAAATACACATGTTATCTGTAAGTATGTGCACACCCCTTACGCAGGAAAGGAGTTAGAAATGGAGTTTAATGAGAAGACTGGGCAGACTGTGCTGATCAGGTGAAAGGCACAGGCAGATGCAGACTGATCAGCAGCCTGTTTACACAGCCTTTTGTGACTTTATCCCCCTGTTTTCCCATGCTTGTTCCCTCCCTCCCTTTCCCTGCTTTTAAGTCCTCCCTCATCTCATCATGAGTCTCATACTATACCAAAAAGCACTTCCTTTGCATCCCAAAAGGAGTTCTAGACACCCATAGGCAGCAATAACCCTCTGTCTAAAAGCTGTTCCATAATGCCTTCCCAGTTGCACCACAGCGGTGGGTTTCATCCCTCCATGTGTGGCTGATGGCTTTTTTGATGGGCCTGGGCAGGGCCAGGCAGGGTATAATTCATATCTCTACCCCTCTGCAGTTGTTTCTGTGCACTCCCTTGCAGATGAGCAGATGAGCTTTCATCACATAACCTAATGGTGTTAGGACATAAAAGAAAGCTAAATTGTGATCACAGTGAGATGCGCTCTTCTTTCAACTCTGTCATTCTCCAAATTTAAGACTAATTACACTATGGGTCTTTGTTAGCTATGTCGCTTAGCAGGAAAAAAAAGTAATGCTAAATAAGAAATCGGGTTTTCCTGCTGCTTTGTATTTGCCTTTAGCTGTGCTACAGGTATGCAAACTACTTCTGCATGTTGTGGTTCCCAGATTGCCTCCAGGGACAGTTTTTGCATAAGTTTTTTTTATGTAAACTTAGTGCTGTCACTGTCTCAGGTGTGAAGTAACACAGCCACAGCTATATGCCAGTGAGGTGATGCTTGAGTTTCAGATCTCATGCATCTGGTGGCCAGTCACACAGCCAATTCCATCTTGTTGTTTTTCTTTGGTAAGCCTGGTACTAGAGCTCTGACCTTCAGCTCTGTCACCAGCTTCACCCGTTACAGACTAGGATTTCTGGCCCAAATTTTCCAAAGGACTGAGTGTTTTGGTGCACAATCGGTAGAGTTGAGGGTCAGAGGAGGGGACTGATCAGGAGGACCCAAATGTGCAGCGCTATGGGGTCCTTCAAGAAATCTCTAAAGGAACATCATGCAAAAATTGAGGATCCATCCCTGCAGTGCTGTTCACCTCTTTTAACATGCCCTGGGAAAGGCACTAGTTCTGGGTAGGAAGTGAGAGTGTCAGAGAGAGGTTAGGTCGCTAACTTGATTATGGGTCTGACAGCACCCTGGTGCTTTCAGTCCCTCTTCTCTGCCTAGACTTTTCAGCTGTCTGGAGACTGGGTACCTGGAGAGAGTTAACCAAGATCCTGTCAGACCTTGACTAGCATTCAAGCAAAACAAACTTTATTTAAACACTTGTTTACAGATTAAGTGCAAAACTGTTTTTTCCTGCCAAAATCTAAGTCAGAGCTTTTTATTTCCTCTGCAGCAGTAAATGACATCATTGACACTCTTTTACACTGTGTTAAGCATGAAGGAGGCCATCCAGTGTTGAGCATAAACAGAAAACAACTGTTTAGAAACTTAGCATAACAAATAAATTGCATTCTTTTAAACATTTAATATTTAAATTGTAGTAGCCAATGCCTTGTAGATAAAGTTGCATGGAATTTTCCATTATGACCCCACTGTTGTCCGCCCTTTACAACTCTGACAGACTATTCAAATGGAAATTTTTCCTGCCTCATCCTGTAGAAAGGACATTGTTTGGAAAGTTTCAGTGAAAAACAATTTTCTGTTCTGCTGAGAGCTAGATTAGGAAATTTTTTTGCAAAGCACATTTGCCTGTGCTAAGAAAAATATGTGAGTACCTAATGGATGTGCTCACATAGTCACACCCTCAGGTGACTTTTTCAATATAGATAGTCATGTGGCTGTCAGGGACACTGCTATAAAGCACACATACCAGCATAATGTTTAATTTATCAGAAAGGTAAAACAGCTTTGTTAATGTTTGGGAGGGACAGAGTATCGTTGGTGCAATTTGTATATCCATGTACAAGCTGCCGCTTCCCAGACCTCAGTGTGAAAATTAACTCATATCTGCCTCTGTTTTCTACTTCTCCATCTATCAGTTTTGAAACTTGTCTGAATTGGGTAGAATCTACACCTGGTGCAAAACTGCTGAGCCAGTCTGCATTACAGGCTTGATATCCGGCAGTGATCCTGAAGATCTGCCCTGGGCAGAGATTTACTGGCTCACTGGACTCCTGCCAGCTTTGTAATGACTCATCAGTGTCATTCAGTCTCTTCCAAAGCCATTTTTTTCCAGTGTCACCGAATTTTTGTCCATGTGGGATGCTAAGTTGTTGCTATTGTGATCTAAGGTGTCTAAAATATCTGTGCCTCTGTGGATCATAAGTGTTATAAAGGGGAAACAACAGGGAATTAATGGAAGGATGCAGATAGCAGCAGCAAATTGATCTGATTTAGTGAGTTCCTGATAGAAAAGATAGATATTATGCTTACCAAGGTAACCTTGTTCTCCCAAAAAGGGGCAGAAGGAGAGAGGAGAAGGGGACATTTCAAAGAGAAAGTGTATACCTACTAGATGCAAGATTCCTGAGAAAGGAGAAGCTCTTACTTCACTTTTGGCAGAGCTGCCCAATTCACCATTAAGGGGAAGTAAAGATGATCTGCCTCCTGGAGTGAGTCAGCATTGTATGCTGTCTCAAGAGGAGTTTGCAGGGTGTTGCTTATATTCTGGAGGAATAGCTGTCTGGGATTGTGAAGACCATGTTGTCCTAAAGAATGATTTTTTAATCATTGTTCACCTCCTTTTTTTTTTTTTTCTTCTATTTTATGAATGAGCTAGTTTACATTTAGCTGAAAGATACAGACTAGCTGATTCACTTGCTGTAGACTTAACTGCAAATGGAGAGCCAATTAAAAATTAACAATAGCAAAAAAACCCCAGTAGTCATGGATAAGAGCTGGCATGATCAGTGATCCTTCCAATTGCATTGAGAGGATGTATCACAGGCCACATTTCTATTTTCCCCTTTGATTTGCTGTGAGATGCTGTGAGTAATGTTAAATAGCTTATGCTGCTATGCTTCTCCCATTCATTTCCTTAATTTCTTGGTCATCTAAGATAATGCCCAGCAGACAGAAAGAATGAATGTTGGCTTAGAAACAGTGGCTACTTGTCAAACTAATTCTGGCCACTCTAGAAGAAAAGTTTCTCCTATATGTCTAAATCACTTTCAGTCTCTTCATCTCCACTTTCCTCCTCTATAGATCAGCAGGTTTTGATCTGAAAGCCTCATCTCAAACTCAGCCATCACTTAAAATCCTGGGATAGTAATCATAAGACAGTCTGGCCAGTATTTTAATGAGCATACAATATTTCCGGCATTGGATGAGTTTCTGTTGTTTAGCCTTTTGCAACCAAGAGTGAGTGTGTGTGCAAGCACCTCTCTGTGTGTGTGCATGGGCATACATGTGTGGTTTTGCTCATTGGTTGTCTAATTGTCTTGGTTACTCTTTTTACCTGCATAGGAGGATGACTCCAGGTGGGTTGTGACTAACAGCCTGAATTTGCATTTCATCTGAGCTGGGGTGTGTTTCCACTTGCATTATGACTGTTGCATGAATTGTATTCAAAATGACAAAAAACAGTGCAGCATGTAAGGGTACATGAAAAGGAGAACATACCATTTACTAATATCTCTACAACTGCTCTTAGGGAGAGCCTAGTGCTTTGCTCAGGGCTTGCCCAGTTCATTGTGTCTGTCACAGGCTGCCTGTGTATCCTGCATCCTCCTGCCAGGTCAATCCCCAGCATCCTTGAGCCTCAACACTGAATCTGGGAGCTCACTGTGTAGATCAATCAGTGGGAAAGGTCCTTTTTACTGTTTCTCACAACCTTGGTGGAGCTGAGACAGTAACCCTTCCAATGCTGCCCAGAAAACTCAACTCCTTTGGTCAAACAATACATCTAAACCTGAAAATATACAAGCACCTTAGTGGAGCAGCTCTGAAAACCCTGCCCTGGCCATGAAGCAGCAGCCCTCTGTTCAGGTACTGGCTGTGGTATATCACCATTAGCCTGAAAGCATCAGAAAAGGGGGTGTCAGTGTGTTGTGAACTGAGAAGTTATAGATTCTGCACAAGGTGCCAACCATTGTAAGCCCAGTGCAGGCAAGTGTTAACAGCAGGCCTGTGTCAGGGGTGACAGGCCCTGGTAGAAGGAAGGGCTTTGGGGTCAAACAGCCAGGCTGGAAGTGGAAAGATGTTGAGATGTGGGAATTACAAATTCAAAAGATATTCTAGCCTGGCTAAGAACAGATTTTGCACAGGCAGGAAGTGTCCTGTTGGCAGTCAACAGGTAAGAGCAGCATCCCCATCCACCAAGATGCGGAGGTGTCCAGCACCACCTGATATGAAACAGTCTCCCATGAGCCTGGACCTTGTCCCTGGCTTGCCCTGTGGAAATCCTGTGCAGATTAGCTAAAGTTGTGGTTGTTCTTGATGTTTCTGGGGTTTCACACTTTGTGTAAATAAGGAAAAGAGAGCTCAGAAAGATGCTCTAAGATGGTGGATTTGGTTTTGGTAACCCTGCAGCATTTCAGGAAGAAGTCTGTATATGATGATCTCAGGTTACCACATACCATTTTTACTTTAAGTGCATATTCTTCTATAGTGAAAAGTTTAATACAGTTTAATTTAGTACAGTTTTGAACTCACAGAGGTGGTTATTTTCTTTGTACCCTGCCCTATCAGAGAAACCTCATCAAGTCACAGTGTAATGCTTTTACATTTTGCCTTCTGATTAAAATCAACAACAACAACAACAAAAAAAGCATCTGTAGGTCTCTTCTCTCCAAAAGCCCTCATTTTCTGTGTTTTTCCTTTCTGCCCCCACACACACCTCAGGTTCCTTTTCAGTATTTTGCATTGTGACAGCAAAGCCCTTTATTCAGACTTGGTACATTACAAGTGTCCAAGCACTTAAAGGAGTAGCATTCCACAAATGCCAGCAGTGTCAAAAACCCATTTAAAAACCACACTCATGCAACTGATTCTTTTTCCCACCACTGTGGTTTCAAAAATCTGTGAGCTGCAGACACTGTTGCTATAAAAATCAGGCTTTGCTATTTCAAAACAAAAAAGAGCTGATGGTGTCTCTGTAGCTAAGGCTGTGATTAACTTTCTTGTTAAGCCTGCAATTAATCTTCTCTCCTATCGTGGTCAAATTAAACTGGTCCATCTGTGGTGTACATGTAGTTCTTTCTAGGGACTAATAGCTTCAGAAATTCAAGGATAACTGAATGGAAGAGAGGAGGAACGTTGTCAAACAAAAACTCAATATTACCATTTTTACATGTCTCTGGTGGCTGCTGGATGGGATAAGGGGGAGGATGATATACAAAAACAACTCCAACAAGACACCTAGATCTATGTTTTTCCATTGTCTTAATTGAAAGCCAACACACTGGTCTGTGTAAAGAGTGAAGCATAGTAGCCCCAGCAGAATGGATAAAAAAATAAACTCCTCCACATTTCTGGCTTGGGTTTTGTACTTACATGAAAATAGATCTTCTCTAAGACAGGATAATGCAAAATTGCAGCAATCTTGCTACATATTAATAGAGCATGTTTTATAGTTTTATAATCATCTTAACATTCCTTCTTTTTTTGGCATTCTGTGTTGTGTCACTAGCAAAATGTGACTGCTTACAGCTTCAGACTTCTTAATTTGTTAGTAATCCAGGCAGTGGATTATTCATCCTTTTTTACCTTTGTAAGCATTTAAGCACAAGCAGGCACCAATCCATATCAAAGCACCACTTCTTTTAATTACACAGCAGCATTTAATCTGTTAATTCAAAAGGCCAGACATCCTTTTTCTTTCTGTGCTCAATATGCAAAAAATATTCGACAGCATGAGGACCTGGCAGGATAGATGGGACACTTTGCATGGGCCTGCCTTAATAACTGCCAGGGATATTTGCTAAGACAATTGCTAAGTCTTCCCAGTATGGAGTGAGACATTGATTCATCTCCATTCCAAGTGGCTTGGTTCCACCTACAGCACTGCTGCATCGTGTAACTTCTTCCTGCCCAAAACAGCTGACACTAGTTTTTCTCTCCAGATCATTCCTGTGGTTCATCATCACATACGAAGTATGGTATAGGCAAGATTGCTCTGTACCCACTTGTGTCCCCAGGGTGCCAGTGACACTGTGCATGCACTCAGGAAATTACAAGTAATTTACAAAGTTTTTCAGAATGTAGGTCTTTCTGATGGCAATAAAATTAATCCCAAGAGAAGTCTTCCTTGTCATTTTTTTCCCATGGAAGTTTTGGGATGTCTTGGATCTTTCAATGAAGCAGTAGATGGAAAGCCATCCTGTTTGCTATGTATGTGTGACAGATAAAACTTAACATATTCAGAGCTGAAATGAGTGAATTTTCACTGTGAATACAAGGGGCTCAGGAACTGCTTGTCCTGTGTTTTGCCATACACAGCTCCAGCCCTTCATTGTCCATTGAGATTCAGTAGCTGAGGGTTACTCAGACAAAACTAAAGCAATGTTCAGAAGAGGCATTCCAGAGGAACAGGAAGTGAAATGAAGTTTCCCCTCTTCTGCATAGCTAGCATGCCTGTCAGCATGACTCATCAGGGAGCTACAGAGCAGATAGGATTTTCTTAACTGGTATCTGTCTGTAATCAGGTAACCTTTAGTATCCTTTAATGTGTGTTAACTCATTGTTGTCACTAGGCAACTGACTGTTACATGGTGCCCTCTCTCACTGCCCCGACCCATCCACTCCATGCCCATACCCCCATCCCAGTGGCATTTGTGTGAATGGAAAAGCAGGAGAGATAGAAGAGTATTTGAAGAGTTTGGAGCTGTCCTTTGGTTCAGTTTAACAGCTGATTAACAGAGAGAGGAAGACAGCATCATACAAGTAGTCAGGTCTCCATCTGTGGCTAGGTGCCATGCTTTGGGGCCACATGTGTATGCATAGCTTCCTCCCAGGTATTACAAATGGCTAGGTCAGATGTCATATAGAATGTTCTTTGCAGTCCCTGACCAGTTCATGAAAGCCACCATGATCTGTCTCTGAGGCTAAAAATAAATCCTTGTATAGTTCTTGAACATGGTTAGAAAACAGAGGAAGTGCCCTTCCCTGTCCCACTTACAAAATCAGCCATGTATCACTAATATACCATTAGCGATATTACCTATGCTTACCTGGGATAGACAAGGTCTGTCCATGCCTGTGCAGAAAGCAGGCTCCACCTTTGATCGCAAATTAGCTCTGCATCATTTTCTTCTCCCCTTGAACACCCCAGAAGAGAGAAAAGGGAGTCAGACCAGCATTATGTACACTAGAAAAAGACAGAGGACAATTCAGAAGAGTAAGAAGCTTACAAGCTTTTCCAGTTTGCTGGAAATGCAGTTCCTTCTGCACTCTGCCCTTGATCCATGACTCACAAGAGACAGTATTTCCAATATTCAGAATGTTTCCTTCTGTTCAAGGTGATCTGTTCAGAATGGTAGTAACAAAGCAACAGCCATCTGGAAAGAGACAGCCCATCAGGAAAGGACTGTCTTCTTTCTATATTACAGTGGCATTTGTTTTTTTAGTGTTCAAGTAGCTGGTGGAATATGGGAGAGGTTAGGAAAACTGAGGCAGAAGACCTTTGTGTTCCTAACTTTTCTGAAGCACTCAGTCTAGAAAAATAGCACTGCAGAAGATAGAGATGCATGCTGTACCTATCTTTGCTTGGGATTTGCAGTAAGCAGAACAGGATGCACTTACTAGGATCTATGTCTCTTGGTACAGAAGCATTTGGAGACGTTGTCTGTCAGTGCACTCTTTGAATGTCAGTGGAAATTAGAAGATCCTTAGCTATATTCTTGTCTCTTGGGAAGACTATTACAAATATATTTAGATTCTTAATCCCTATTTATGCACCGCAACTAACTGAAATGTGTGGGGACTTCAGTTCTCATGTGAACCTGTTCCCTGGCCTTTGAGCTCACAAGGTGAGAGTAGCACACAGCTCAAAGGGTAGGGAGATGCCTCCCATGACACAGGTGGCAAAAGACAATCCCTCTGCTGGAACACAGAATATGCAGAGCCCATCATAAGGTAGGCTCTGTTCTTGAACAGAAACATTTGCACCAGGGACAGAGTGAAGTGACATTTCTGGAATAAGTAAAGTTAGATTGCTGTATATCAAGAAAGAGACCATTACTGAGGACCAATGTACTCTTACGTACCAGTACTAAAATAAAAATAAGGTTGCAAGAAAACATTGCTGTACAGGATCTCAAGTGGAGACAGTTCTACAGGGTTTGTAAGATCTCCGTTTATTTCTCATACACTTTGAGAAAGGAGGGGTGTGCAGAAGATGTTCTTCCTTTACCACAATTTGTGGCTGTCCTTAACCATGAGTAAAGACCTGTGCGAGACCTGTCTTCTTCACTGCCTTTCCTTTCACTTGTGTTTGTGTTGTTTTTCATCTTTACTGCTTAGTAACACACACTACTGGATAATATCTGCCACGCTTTCACCCAGCTTCACAGTGAGGTTGTGCAGCTGTTAATGCTCTCACAGCCCACTGTGATGGCACCACGACTCCAGATATCTCAAGTAATGACTTTATTGCAATCCAGTTGAAACAAAGGGCTTTGAGGCAACAGTTCTTTGACACAAGGCAATATCCAAGTATGCAGAGCAACTGCAAAGAAAAAATGCAGTGTGGCAAGCTCACAATTATCACATTAGCTGTTTACTTGCAGTCTTTCTTTGAGTTGTTTTTGTAGTCATTTGCTGAGCATCTTGTTCTTTGAGGTACTGTGGTAATCTTGAGGTCAGCACTGTACCTTGCCTGTACTTTGGCTTGAGTGATCTCCCAGATCTTCTGAGATCATATTTGTGAGTTAGAATGCCTCGGACAGCAATTTAGGCTCTTTTGTGAGAACACGTTTTGTCGGTTTGCCACATGCCATAGACTGTCGGGCTCTAACCAGTTCCCTTTTGGGGATATCAGTTTCATGTTGTATAAATCTCCACTCATCATCTCCATCATCTCACATCACCAATCATGTCCACTTTGTGTTCATCTGGGGTCCTCAACTCCCCTACCCAGTGTCTATTCGTGAATGAAACTGCCATACTTCTACTTTGCCTTTAAGTAAGTAGTTACTGAAAGTTAAGTCATTTCACTTCCTCCAGTTCAGTGACAGTAACAGAGTGTCATGGTATGCCCACAATGGCACTGAAATTGATTCATTAAATTGAATCAGTTGTAAGACCCAGATTTTGATTAATTAAACAGCTTGCTTGGGTAGTGATTAATGTCACTGCAGGACTGAAATCTGTTTGGTTTTTTTTTTTCTAGAAAACAGGAAAGATAGAGAAGATAACCCCTATAAAGTACAGGCTTTGGCACACATCTAATTATCAGAACAGTGACGAGAGCAGATTTTAAGTGTAATTGAATACTGGCTTTTTTTAAGTCAAAAGAGGGAGTTAATGCTACAAGATCACAAGGAACAATCATATTGATACGGAGTCAGACATGAAAGATTCATTCCTGGAGTAAATGCAAACTCACATCTCTGAGCCATGGATCTTTACAGTTAGTTAAAAGCCAGCTGAGCCTATTCAGCCTGAGACTGTGTGAGTGGCTACCCCTGATCACTTGGTATTTTTACTCTGCCAGAAAAGAACCTCAATAGTGTCAGAAAATGTTGGAAAGTAATTTTCATTTAGCATATACTAAAAGACATAAAGAATCTTGCAAGAACAAGTCCTAGGTTACTTATGCAGACTACTACTTAATTTCTCAGAAAGCTCAGCTTTTAATTTAAGGAAGTTCTCACTGGAAAATCTCCAAGGAAGTATGTCACCATCTGTCTCCTTTCCAGAAAGGTATCTCTAGTGAATAGGGAGGAATGCTGGCAACTAATAGCAAATTTTACCCTTGCATTTGCCAGTTCTGGCCCTAAAGGTCATTGGTCTGTAACAAAGCAGTGAACACATGATACCAATCAATCAATACAATGGCCGAAATAAAAAACCTAAAATTAAAACTTGTTACAATAAAGTTTATAAAGAAAACACTCAAATTTTTATTCTGCATGCATCTATGCCTCTAAACACTCCACTTCTGGGGGCCTGTCACGTCACAGTGCAAACTGCTTGGGTTTGGCTAGGTGATGCCTTCCAACCCATCACCTGTCTTTGAATTATTGACACAAATTACGTCTCTCCCTTCTCCTCCAGCTCTGGGCTGGATATCAGTGAGGAAAACAGGAAAAGGCAGGGGGGGGATAAAATAGCAAAGTCATTTTTATTAAGACAAAAAAAAAAGTGAAAACTAGTAGAAGTTTTTTCGCACAATACACAATTAAGTTATGGAACTCACTGCCAAAGGATGTAACTTCAGCCAAAGACTGCAGACCTGTTCAAAACAGGATTAAGCATAATATGAAGAGCAATGTTAGCCAGAATCAGAACAGTTAATACTTAAAAATAAACAAGACATTTTGTAGGGAATATAAATCCTTGGGCATCGGTACAGAAGCCAAGCTCTAGCTAACAGGGCTTAGGATGAAATTTTCCCTGGGGCTGCTTATTCCATAACTGAGCATTATCAAAGTATCTTGCACCTTCCCCTGAAGCATCTGATGCTGGTCACTGTCAGAGAGGGGACACTGGTTGACTGAACCCTGAGCCAAAAAAAGTCTGGAAAAAAAAATTTTTTTTAGTTAAATAAAACTTAAAAAAAAAAATTGGGGAAAAAAAAAAAAAAAAAGCTTTGTGAAAGCAGAACAATTTTTCTTATTTCAGATTCTGTAACAAAAAAAAATCCCAAACAAACAGAAGTTAGCCTAACCTCAGTGGAAAGCTGGAAACTTAATACCTCATATGTTGATGCAATCTACTGAGTTCAGCAAGACCTAACCACACACATCTTTAAGTCTGAGCATCAGTATGAATCTGAGAGGCCACATCATCTTTTTCCACTGTAACACTGGGGCCAGTCAAAAACCTTTTCTATTTTTAATGTTGTTTTTTAATTTTTAAAGTAATCTCAATGGAACCTTCTGTGCAGGACAGGAGGTGTGTAAGTTCTGCTAACACAGCAGGGCTCTTGCCAAGACTAGGTTTCTCCTGAGACCTTCCAGAAAAATCTCAAAGAGCTGCAGCCCCTGTGAAAATAAACCATGATGTTTGTATCAAGGTATTTGTCAGCATTTGCTCCCAGTGGAGAGGAAGGGAAGGGTTCCCATAATTTGGACGTACATGGAGGGTAAGACTGCAGCAATGGGATGGGAAGGGCAGGGAGTGGGGAAGAGAAGAATTTAGAGAAAATATGGAGACAGGCAAAGAGGAGCCTGGCCCAAAAAATAAGGTACAGTTCAGTGAATTGTTCAGATGCATCTTTTTCTAATGAATAGGAATGTACAAAAACGCCACATGCTTAACAGAACAACTCCCAGTCACCCAAGACTTGGATTGAATTCTGTAGTTCTGGGGCAGAAAAAAGCCCTCAGAGAGCAGCATAACTGCCTTCTGTCTGTCTATCTGTCCCACCTGACCACCTTTTTCCTACTGTTATTGTTCTTATCCAACCCAAATCATCATGTTTCCTTACTGTGGGGCAGTCTTTTCCCTACTGTTACAAGCAGCGATGTGGCAGCAGACTTAGGCAATCTTAAACTTTCCCTCCATACATCAAGGGTCGGTTTCTGGGATGCACTCAGCACCCATAAGGCAATCTCAGCTCCTGGTTAAACCTGTTAACAGAGAGCTTGCTCAAGGGAGCCAGCAAGAGAAGCACTACCCAGTTTTAAAAACTTCACTATAGGCAGCATCTTCAACAAACAACAGTCTCTATAGAAAGCTACAGTGGAAGATGGACTTCATCTGAAAATCAGGTCCTGGTAGTGGAAACAGCCTGCTTTTAAGTCTTTGGAAAAGTCTGCCCCCATTTTGTTCGGTTATTCTTTATTGCTGCAAGATTTGTTTTCTTCTGAATGTGAAAATAGAGCTAATTTTCTTCTGTTTTGTTCAACTTCTCTGCTTCCAAACTGCAAAGCGATCTCTTATTAAATCTAGAGAGAGTATGGTATTAATACTGGAGATTTTTCTGTTCTGAAATGAGGCAAACAACTGGAAATAGATTAGAAAATCAATGTTGGAAATGTGGGAGGGAGGAAATACAGGGTCTCTTCTTCATTTAGCATCACGTGGCCTTACCAGCATGAGTCTGGTTACTGGAAAATTGACACTTCAGTAAGAAAGTTCACCAAAGCATCTGCAATAGTTTCCTGCTTAGTTCTTGGACCAGATGTGCCAATAAGAAAATGACAAAGAGATGAGAAATAAAAAACAAGAGATACACCTATTTATAACTCAGACCAGCTGTAAGGCTCAAAGTACCCTTGAGACTGGTGGAATGAGGAATGTGAATTAAAGAGCTCCCCATTTCCTCCTTCCCCTCTACCCTGAAAAATATACTGTGGAGTGTATTATGTCTTTCACGGGTAACTGGCTGACTTTTTTCATTGGTTTTCTCCTGTTTACCTCCTTGAAACTTTTGGATCAAAGGCATTGTTCATTTCCTTGTTGAAAGTTAAACTCTGGCTACAAGTAGGTCAGTCAAAGTTTCATTGTCTCTTGGGTAACCATATCTGTGCAGATCTGTTAGAGCAGAGCTCATGGAACAGAGCTATTTTTCATGCTTCATATTAAAGAGAACTGTCAAATAATACATGATACAAGGGGTAGAAAGGAAGAAGACAGCCTCTTAGGGGACAGTGGGAAATGTAGGTCCTTGGATACTGAAAGACAGACTATAGGAAACAGACCTGTTCTTAACCGTCCTTTGTGATAGTTCTCTTCCCACTTTGTTAGATTTAGCTGACATAGGACATAGGTGAATTAGCCCAACTATCTGTTGCCTAGAGGGAAAGCCAGAACCAGGCTTCTCACTACTGTCTTGGCCTTTGCCTAGGACAACCAAGCATTGTTCCTGCCTCTGCTACTGACCCTCTGTCTGTCCTTGAGCACATCGGTTCTTATCTTTTATCTGTCTAGTCTCTTTGTGTTGTAAGCACCATAGGAGTGGGTCTTCACTTGTGGTAAAGATGTTTTTGAAGTAGAAACAGATTATTCCACTACTACCTTAGCACAGCTGTAGTTCAATAATCTTTTGGGTTTTAAATTCAGATGAAGACCTTTTCTGCCTAGAGCACTGTGCTCAAAGGCCCAATTAGATATTAAGAAACATATGTATTGGAATGGGAAAAATATGGGGAAAATGTCACGATGTCTTATTAGAAAATGTTGATGTACTTTTGGAGTGCTGCCTGCTGCCTAATTTCACAGATGGAATAGCAGAATAGAATGAGATTCAGCAAAGAGTTAAAGGAATAGCAGAGAGCTTTGAAAAGCTCTCAGAGGGTTTTTCCTTTGTGAGGAGATTGGAGCTGAAAAATTTGGGGCACATAATGTAGAAGCTGCTAACTTTAAAATGACATTGAAAGGGTAGACAGGAGATTCTACTCTCTTTGGCCACTGGTATGAAAGCAGGGATGTGCTCACTGCCACTGCTGGTGGACTAAAAAGCTGATCAAAAGCAACCTTGCTTTATATCACACGTAGTAGAACTTGTTGCCACAGGAAATCACTAGGCTGAAGCCAGAATAATGCTGCATTGCATTAGATTTCTGTGCATGGGATTGTCAGAAAAGCACTGAAACTGCTCAGTAGAAACTGTCAGAGACCCTGTTTTTTCTTTTTGGGAGACCCTGTTTTTTATTTTTGTGGTAATGTTACCAGTGGCAGTATTTGTCCAACTTCAAATCCTGCACCAAAAGAGGAATATGGGCCAAAGCAATGGGCAGGTGAAGAGGGAGATTACCCTGGCTCAGTCCAGGAAACAATGCAGATAAGAGTGGGCAGTGGGAAATGCTTTAGCTAAGGAGTGGATGAAGTCTTTGGCTGATCTGTGTGGTTATCAGAAACTGAGTTTGATGGGGTCCTTCAGGCCAGTCAACAGCATCAGAAGGCAAAATGGCAGCTTTCCAATGGCAGCCAGCCAGTCGCTTCTAGACAGACATCACAATAGTGTGGACCTCTTTCAACTTCAGTCTCGTAATACATGGGTAGCAGGATCTTCTAGCTCCGGTTGGTACAGGTTTACCATTGCTCCCCAGAGCAAAAGGTCTTCTTAAACTTGTAGGAGAACCCACCAACCAAGAGATACGCTGCAGAGGTGAGAGCAACAACAGCAGATGGAGCACCACTCCTCTGTGCATGCCTTTCTCCTAGGTCCATATTTTTCTGCCAAGTGATGCTCAGGTCTCATAGACTCACTTTCCTCCATTTCAAGTCCCCTGACTCTCAACTATATAACCAAAATAAGGGCATGATAAAAACACGTCTAGGGGTCAGCAGCACAATTCCAGTTAGTACACAGGCTGATAGCTCGCTTCAGGCTGTGGTAGCTGTATCACTACTGATGAACATCCCTTGTCTTCCAGAGAGCGGACTGGAGTTTACTCCACTCTCCTCTCACACCATGCAGCGCTTCTCAGGAAACACAATTGTCTCTAGAAAATTATGTCCTGGCCCAAAATATGCATAAAAATGCATTCATTTCTAGAATGAGCTGCTCCATCACCTTTCCAAGGATGGAGAGGAGGCTGACTGGTCTGTCATTTTCAGGGTCTTCCTTCTTGCCCTTTTTGAACCTGGAGTGACATTGGCTTCCCTCCAGTCCTCAAGCACCTCTCCTGTTCTCCATGATCTTTCAAAAATGATGGAGTGGTAGAGCAACAACAGCAGCCAGCTCCCTCAGCACTCATGGGTGCAGCCTATTAGGGCCCATGGATTTTTGCATGTTCAGTTTACCCAAGTGCTCTTTAACCCAATCCTCATCAACCAGTGGAGAGTCTTCCTCCCTCCATGCTTTCTCTGTTAATTCCAGTGTCAGGGATTCCTGAGGGCTGGTCTTAGCAGTGACAACTGAAGCAAAGAAGACATTGAAGTTTTGGTGGTCTGTAGTAGATATCCACCAGAGTTTCACCCATATTTGCGTGCCCCTTAATTCTTACCCATAAGTTTTCAACACATTCTTCATCCCTGCCCCCCCCCCCCCCAAGTAGCGCTCAATGCATTCCAGTTGCTCACACACATAAAGAGCAACTCCACCACCTTGCTTTGTTCTGTCTTTCCTAAAAAGTATATAGCCATCCATGAAAACATCCCTGTCATGAGAGCTATTCCACCATGTCTCAGTAACTGTAATGTACTTTTCCAAATACTAATAAAACACAGAGTAAATTTCACAATGAAATCAGTAACATTTTAGTTCTTGTTGGGATAAGACACACACCCCAGGAGCTATCTCAATGTTCATTTGTGATTTATAGTCTGCATACCCCATAGCCTTGAAATTCATTGACCCTTTCATGGAAGTTTTACATTAATTAGCTTTCTGTACTCTTGTACAAAAAGACAGTGATTGCAGAGACTGAAGGAGATAGTTTCTGTTGCCAGCAGCCAGAGGAACTAGAATATTCAAACTGCCCTGGTGCCAGTACTTGACATACAGTATCAGCAGCAGAGTTCACTCTAAAGAAAGGCAAGAAAAGCCTCTTCTTCATCCACCCTGACCCTCACCCCAGGTTTTCAACTTCCACAGGTTTTTTGCTCTTTCCAGAGGCCTGGAAAAATAAAACAAGTGAATAAGATCTCCCCCAGACACTTGCTTCAGTGTTTTGGGATTGATACCAGAAAGCCTCATGCATGCTGTGTCTGTGATTGGCTTCAGAGCTCCAGAGCTATGTTATAAGTCTGATTCCCTCCCAACAGGGCTTGGGAGCTAAAGTGAGCGTTCTCTGTGTGTGACAGAATAGGGTTTTCCTCTATTTGAATTTCCCTTCCACCACAGCCTCGTCCACATTTGTTCAGCAGTTTAAGGGTGCCTCCACAGAGGCACATAAAAATAAAAAGGCAGGTGGAAGAAGGATACAGGTTGTCACTTCTCAGACACTTTTTTATCTGGCTTTAGCAGTATAATATCTATTGCATATGGCTGGAAAATTTTCTCCTTCCCTTCAGACTCCAGTACCTTTAAAGACAGCACACAGCCCAGTGTTTCCTGCACTAGAGGAGATCAAGCCTGGATTTGATCTAATTTGAAATAGGTACATGCAGTTATAAGGAGGGCTTTTTGTGGGCATGTTAACATGTTGGAAGAAGAAACCCTGATAGCAATCACAATATAAGCCTCTAGATCCTCATAGAAACCTTTGAAAAGGTTCCTTTTTCCAACATTTTAGAGAGTCTAGATGTGCTGTTGCTATAAAAATATCCCTGGACTCTTCACCTCCATACACCTTTAGTCTCACTGCAGTGAGCTGAAGCTGCACTGAAATCAGAAAAATAAGAGAAAGAAAATGGAAGGGTTGTTAAGATGCTTCTCACTTCTCAACTTCTAGTCCGGCCTAATTTTCATCAAGGGAGGTTCAGGGCAGTCTCAGCTAGTCCAGTTGGGTGATGAAATGTTCAAGTGTCCAAATTCACTGATCATCTCAGATATCCAAAACCAGTGCTTGATAATATCAAGGGCCTATAAACCTTCAACTATGTTCCATCCATCTCATAAATCACTGGTCTTTCACTGAAAACTGCAACCTACTCCTTACTACCATGAAGAGTTCTCTGTTGTTCAACAATGCCTGAAAAAAATGTAGCAGATTAATTAAACAGAAGTAATATGCACTTACCAGTCCCTTTGACTTCAATGAAAGCCGCCCATACCCAGCACCTATGAAAAATATACTGTATGACATCATGGTATAATCAAAGAAACATTTAACTACAGCCAGAGTCAAGGACACCACTGAATTCTGGAAGATTCACATCAGCTATGAAATCTTGCCAAACTACTTTTTTTGTGGTAGTGTGCTGATTCTAAGGGAAGATGGGATTGATCCAAACTCATGAGCAGGACATTGGGAATTTCAATGGTTAAATGTCCACCTGCAAGTGTGATCTTTCATTTTAATAAAAGTTTTGTAGGCATTATATTTAGTAGGCAGGCAACCAAGCATTATAGTTTAAATGCCCCAAGGGACAAAAATAACAGTCATATGGAAAGGATCTAAAGATCTGTAGGTCCTGGGATCAGTATGTACTTTTTTCTTTCCCATGTATATCTTTTCCTTTTCAGGGTTTGCTGACCCTTCAGACCAGAATTACTTACAGCACTGCAGTCTGTTTTACATATTTCTTGTAAGATTAGTGGCTAAACATGCCTCTTAGGAAGTAAAAAAACAGAATTATGGATGTGTTGTAAATGGCCAGAGATAAGTCTTCTACTTACTCTTTCTTTGTACATAAGTACCTTTTATGTAATTCTATGAGCTAATAATCTCTTGAAGTACTTATTTACCTTGTATCTCTTCCTCCTGCCACAGACCATTGCCAGAAAGCATGCCACCAACTCCCAAAATTTTGCTGATTCTTTTGACTTGAGTCTTTGAAATCCCACCTTCTATGATGTCACTATAAAGTGATCATGATTGTTTGCTTCAAGTATTACTTTTGCTGAATATTGGAAAGAATTTTGCAAATTAAAATATGTATCTCCTCAAAAAAATTATATGTAGGGTGGCAACTGAAGCAGTATTACTAGGCTGCAATGTGTAGGCTGCAATGTGTGAAAGCACAGGCTGCACCAACACATCATTTGATCAGACAGCTAAATCAGCTCCATTGGTAGCTGGAACATTGCTAGAGCAGAGAATAAAATATGGCACTAAGCTGGGTGCTTTTTTGCTGGAGGGACAGGAAGGATTGGCATGTCTGGAAAGTTTCTGTCCTTGGTGAGCAGTACTGGTATTACTGCACAGTCAGAGGATGCTCCCACAGCTCTGCTGACCATAGCTTGGCACTGAGTACAGCAGGACCAAACGACCTGAGCTCCTCCACAACTGTTCACCAAAGTGTGAATCCAGGCAGGACTTTGCAAGCCATTTGAGAGCCTGTGAGATTGAGGCCCAGGCCCAGCATCTCCTGGTGAACATGTCTTGTACAGCTTGGGAATGGTATACATGCATGTTGCATCTAGGCAGTGTTTTAAGTAGGCTTTCTGGGCTAGTTTTGCATAAAGCTGAAGCTCAAAGTTTAATTAACTTTATTATTTAACAGACTAACAAAGGAGGAGTCTCTCTTCAGCTTTCTTACCTCATTGGCTAGAATTACCTCAGATCATTGCCTCACTTTTTTTGTCCTGTATTGCTTCATAATTTCCTCTCATAATGTGTCTGCCACTTGCTCCTAAATCGCTCTCTACTATAAATCCAGTAAGGTCTAGGGTAAGGGCTAGGGAAAAGAAACTTAGAGAAACCCTGAATCTCCAATTTGAAATCCAAATCAATGAGCTTTATACAACAAATAGGCTGCTGAAGTCCTAGAAAAATGGCCCACTTCAAAACTGCTTTAAAAGACCTTTTTTGTCAGACTAAGTAGCTGAGCTGAGGCTTTTCTTTGTGACCCTGTATTTAACACCAAGGGCATGTTCTGTATCAAGATATAACCAGACCTGTCTCCAGAGAGCAGTCAGTCTAGGAGAGGAGCCAGGCACACCAGAATATGCAGGGGATGCAATTACTGATGGGTCTGGTTACTATGTGGAGCCTACTCCCGCACAAGAGCCACCCCCAGCCTCTCTTACTCAGCCTGACTGCACACTTCTGCCCTTCAGACAAACTCATACCTGGAGGTAAGGAAAGAGGACAGCCCTGTTCAAGTTGGTCACAGGAAAGATGCATCTTTGCCAGTCCGGCATGTAACCAGCCACTACATGCCTCACTAGCCCATGGGAGAGCAGGGCAGCACTTCATAGAATCGCAGAATGGTAGGGATTGAAAGGGACCTCTGGAGGTCAAGTCCAACCCCCCCTGCCAATGCAGAAACACCTAGGGCATGCCACACAGGAACAGACCCAAGCAGGTGTTGAAAGTCTCTAGAGAAGGAGACTCCACAACCTCTCTGGGCAGCCTGGTCCAGCACTCTGTTACCCTCACAGGAAAGAAGTTTCTCCTCAAGTTGAGGTGGAACTTCCTGTGTTTCACCTTGCTACCATTACCTCTCATCCTATCACAGGGCATGACTGAAAAGTGACTGTCCCCTTCAACTTGACACCCACCCTTCAGATATTTGTAAACGTTAATAAGATCCCTTCTCACTCCTCTCTTTTCCAGGCTAAACAGCCTGAGGTCTTTCAGCCTTTCCTCATAAGAGAGATGTTCCAGTCCCTTCTTCAACTTTATATCTCTCCATTGTACTCTCTCTAGAACTTCCCTATCCCTCTTGAACTGGGGAGACCAGAACTGAACACAGTACTCCAAATGTGGTCTCACTAGTGCAGAGTAGGTGCACTTGTCAATGTCTGGTGCTTCTGGACTCCCAGAATATCCCCACTGTCCTTATATCTTCCAGGAACAGTGCTGTAAGGGTGTGTAAGTGGGGTAACGAGAAGAAACTGAAATGGCTTTAACGGTCAAAGAGTAGCTGTGGGGAGGAGTAGAGGGAAAAAATGTGACAAATGAGGAACAAAGGCTTAGACAGATAGTTTAGACTGCTGATCTGGCACAGCCTTAAAACAAACTGTCAGGGGGAGGGTTAAAGTGTTTAAAAATAGAAAGGGTAAACGTTTTGCTCTGTAGATCCACTGCCACAACAGTGAGAGCCAGGCTTGGACTTCAGCTCTGCACAGTCAGAGTCAGCACAATATCATTTTAGGCAGCCATAATTCTTTTTCAGCTTCTGGAAACAGCCTACTTGGCAAATTTCAGGCCATAATGAATTCCAAGATTAAATCCCTGAAACTTGCTTTTTTCCTTTTTATCTCAAAGTGATAACCTCTTTCATTTATTTTCACAATGGGACACATTGCATCAAATCAGACAGAATACATGTGAAAGGTGGGAGTTAATGAATGGCATCGTATTTTTACTCATTTGTAAAATGTGTCTGCTATTGACTTTGGGCCATCACTGATCTCAGTTACAAGAAGACAGATCTGGGATAATTCTGAGCACTAAATAAGTAAACCAGAATGGATCATTGGTAGAATTTCTTGAAAAATCAGTATCATTACTTTTCAGACATAGGTAATTTGCTGCTCCTGTAATGGGTGTCCATGACACAAATAGCATATACTGCAACAGTCTGATAGACATGCATGGGATATGCACCAGACAAGATCTCTGTGTGCTAACAATATACCATAAGTTTTTGATAATTACTCAGTTCAAAGCTTTATTTTTTCTTTTTTACCAATTTTTTTGTCATGTATTTCATCACGATTTAGAGAAAAATGATAAATGAAATTGAGATTGTTTCCTTGCAGGGAAAATTATGACTGTTAGGCTGCCCATTCTTTTCAAAGGAAGTAAAGGAATATGTTCCAAATGTTGATCCACCTCTTTTTTCATTATTTTTACTTTCAAAGCTTTCTAAAAAAAAATTAAACAATCCTCTTAACTACTATCTACTGACTTCTTGAAGTTTTTCTCTAGTTTTGATTACTAGGTAGGAAATAAAACAGGAAATGAAATTGTTCTTCATGGTTTTGGAAGCAGTGAATTGTTCAGCATGGTCATTGGGCTTCTTGAACTTGCTTCTAGCTTTGCAAAATGCATGGAAATTTTGTTAATTTGATTTTTTCTAGCATCATCTCTTAATAGATGTCTCTTTGACAACAGATTTCTTCTGATCAGCATGAGTATTGAAGGGAAGATCTTCTGCAACAAGTTTCTGAAAGACCACATAAAAATAGCAGACCAAAAATAGGGAAAAAAAAAAAGACTTACTGCAGAAGTTAAGCAAATACATTTCAATGTACACTTAGTTTGATTTTGTTATCCATGAAATAGTTTTTCCATTAGTCTACTCTTTAATGACCAATCATTCACTGATTTAGACTTTTATCTTTACCCACATTTTAATATTTTAAGCTAGTCATTGTTTTTATCCTTAGCTAAAAAGGAAAAATTATATCTAGATGAACAAATTGACTCATTTTCATGCACGTGGTGTATGAAACTATTTAATATGAATAGTTGCTCTTAGCCTTAGAAGCATTAAAGAAAACTGTGCTCAAAGGACCACTCTTCGTTGGTGCATGTAAATAAAAGCAGATAAATTGTGCAAAAGTATCAGAGAGGAGAAGGATCCACTCTCTCTCAGTGGGATCAGTTTCTCATTTCAGTCAAGTCATAAGTGACTCTGGCAGATAAATCCTCCTGGCCTGTTTGCCCTTTTGTCTCATAGCAGACTTCTTGCATAGTAAGACACAATTTCATCCCACTTGGTGAGCTTCATAAAAGCTATGGAAACTAATGGCACCCCAGGGTCATCTCTAGAGTGCTAGGAGAGTAAAAGATTGCCCAAGCACTGTAACTTGTCTCGACACTGGCATATTGCCAACACAAGACTTTCATTGCTGCCATGATATTGCTGCTGCCAGTAACAAAATATGTGGCTTTGGTGGAATGAAGCAACCTATGTTATGTTAATGGAGAAAGACAACAGCGTCTGCCACAGCACTATCTGTCATTTAGGTTTTGCCTCCTCCTGACCAAGGTTAAATAAATAAGGCAGACAGCTGACATAGGTCTCTGATTCAACAGGGAAGTTGAAAAAGACATGAAGTTAGCATCGCTTGACTGTAAGAGGATACTCTGAACAAAGAAAAAAATCATTCTGTTTTGCCCTGAGATACTCAAACTTTGTCGTGTCTTCATTGACCTTGAAGTATTTTTCATTGAGGAAATGCATCTTGTCAAAGGCAGGATGGATTTCAGCTGGTGTTGCTGTTCTTACTTTATATTAACTGGGGTCTTTGTGCCAGAAACCTTACTGAGCTTCTGGAGGTGCAAACTCGCAAGAGGGGAGGGCTGACAGCAGAAAGCACAGAGGCACCACTCCCCCAAAGGAGTCCCCGCAGCTTTTCAGTGCAGCCTGATGCCAGTGACATTGGCTCTGGCACCACAGAGATGTGATACTGCCTAGACACAGCCACAAGGCCACCATGATGGCTAGGCTGGCATCCAAGTCCTTGACTCCACAAACTCCTCAGCCCTGGATAAAATCATGCAGTGAATACTTTTGTCCTGTGAAAATGCTCAACCTTGTCTCCGTATTCCTAAGAGTCAAAAAAAAATGGTCATTACTAAAACCATCATCACCTCACTCAGTTTTCTACTTACAGTTCACTTTGGGTACAGCAGCTAAGGATCCTTTGAAAGCAGTATTCTAAATACTGCAGTTTTGCAGTGTATTGCGTTGTTTCTTGGGCTACGGTAAAATTCTGTTCCAGTGTTACCAGCACATGAAGCAGGCAGTATCCCTGCAGCATCTAGTTTGTTTCTTCAAGCCACACTTTAGCCTTCACTTAAAAGGAAAAAGGGAAAGCTAGTTTTGGGGGTTGCAATACAAGATATGCTCAAAGGCTGAAAGGTGTCAAAAATAATTGAGTGAAGGAGTTTTTATATATATGCTGCTGTTCTCCCTCTAAGCTAATTTCAGAATTTTGGAGGCTTGACTCAGGGTTTTAAATGTCTCAGACTATCAATCATCTTGTTTTAGCTCATAGTACCAGAAAATATTTTTAAATATATAAATGCTAAGTCTACATCTTCCATAACTTCAGAAGGGCTCCATCATTGCCACTGTCAAGTGTTGCCTAAAACATTGTCCCTGAGCAGTTGGTATCTTCCCCTTTTACCAGTTTGTGCCATATTCTGTCCTGCCCTGGAGATCTTCAGGAATTTCTCTCTGTTCCTAACCTTAGAACAAACATGGAAAAGATTGATACACACACCCAATAACTGTGGTGTGTGAAGCGCATTCTGGTTTTGGGGAAACAACAGCTAGCTTCACTGGGCTTGGATGTACAATTCTCTTCCAGCTTTTGAGTTGTACCTTGTACTTTGTTAAACTGATGACTGAAACTCAGAAAATAATGCTATTGGATGACCTCTATGACAAAGGCAATCCCTGGGGTCTCTCCTGCCGGCTGGTGGATGGCAGTTTCTTCAGTCATCTGCAGCAGCCAATAACACATTTGACGCTCAAGGTTCTTATTAGCACAGATTTTTGCTTGAAGCTACACTCCATGTCATTATAAAAGGGATGCAGTGAGAAACCATAACAATTCCATTTGTAAACTAAAAGAAGATGGAAAACCAAACCCTTTAAAAGATTTAATGATGAAAATATGCTTTGATTTTGATACAAAGGGACTCAAAAGTATTTGGAGCAAAGGAAGTGCTTGGAACATCATTAGTAGGGTACCACATACACTAACAGTTTTCTGCAATGAACCTGAAAGATTAGGCCCAGTCTACAGGAGAAAGGTTATCCTTTCACCCGATGTAGTGCATTGAAATTGAAAGGTTAAAAAGATGTAGGCTTCATGGATGCTCAGCTTGGCTCTCTGTGGCTGGAGGGCTTCTTGTACATGACACCACTAGAGCACAGATTTCTGTTCTTACCCACACAACTAGGACGCCCACCCCATTAGGCTTTTCCAGTGTCACCAGTGCTTTCCTTCTGCATCCCTCCAGTAGTTTCTTATCTCATTGCATGCCAGACCCCTTACAGCTTATCCCCTCTACTCTTCTGCTCACCCTATAGGTGCAGGTTCCCATCTCCAGGCAGCAACTGGGTGCTGCTTTCTATAAAAACAAGTTGTTCAAACAGACACTTAAAATGTTGCACTGTGCTTGAAGAGTATCTCTAACCCGCGTATCTTCAGTTTACTTGGAATATTCGCTTTTGTGGAAGAACCTACAAAAAATCTTGACTGTCACCATGAAGAGTTTCTTGATGTTTTCATGTGTCCCCATCTCTGCATACCTCTATGTCTTGTCCTTCACATGCCCTGCAAAACCTTTGCATTTCTGTGTGGTGTTCTCCTACACAACAGCATCCCAGCTCTTCTTACAGTGACAGAAATAATAAATATCAGGAAAGAGCCTCTTCTAAGCTGAAGAGCAAGCTTCAAATGCAAAGGATAGCATTGCCTTAGAAAAAGTGGTTTCTGTTAGAAAGGAAGTGCTATGCGTAAACAGGGTTTGAGGGTTTTTTTTGTTCACAAGTTTTCCCTCATGTGACTGCACGTACCCTGTTGCCACATCTCCTCCCTTAGCTGGACAAAAATCTCAGCTTTCTGTTGAAAGTACAATGTTCATCTGGGAAGCATGTTCACTCTGTGATTGCCTCTTGCAGAGAGACACACTGTGCTCACGCTGCTGAACCCTTTTCTCGTTCCTACAGATCCACCCCTTTTTGCAGGTCTCCACAAACACATGGGTAACTCCATTAACACAGCACTTGCTTGGACTCTGTTAGCATTTCATTATAAATTTGACTTTCGAAAGATTTATAACCAGACTGTAGAAATTAACTGCTGGAGGAAATCTGCCATTTAGTCCTAACATGAACACACTTTATTTTTCTACATGATTGCATTTTTTCTTACCAGACTGTTTTTAGAGGGTAGAAAAATAACCTTATGGTTGTTTTAATATCCTATTTTTAAAGAGAAAAAAACCTCCAACCTTTTCATAAACATTTAAAAACTGTCTGTCACAGTGATATGTTTATTGAATAGTCCTCTCTGATGTTTCTTGAGAACAGGTAGTGATTAAATGACAGTTTCTGTATCATCACATTAAAACATAACTTCACTGAAAAAATAACAGCTGAATAAAATAAGGTTAGTAGGTAAATAAAATTAAGCACCAAAACAAACAATACCATTGATAGATGGGAGGTAGCCCTTCCTATTGCAACAAATATATTACCATTCATTTTCACAAAACCAGTTTGATAGCAGATACTCATTAAGGACAGCACCCCATTCCCTTTGCAATAATTTGAAGTTTTGCCACACACCTTTGCTGGTGAGCTCAAGGTGAAAATGCAGTAGCACACCTTTTAATGCAGATGGTGGCAGAAATCACAGGAGTGACAGCAGGAGAGGAAGGGCAGGCTCACAAGGCTGGCTCTGGGTGTAATCACTTGCTCCTCTCCACTCGTGACTGCCATCTGCAGCAGTAATCACAGGCAGATTTCATGGGACACACAGAGCTGGTGCCCGCTAATGTGGCTGCTTCTGACACATCATGCCATCCTTTGAAGCATGTTGGAGTCAGTCCCAGCAGAACTACATCCCACAGTTCAAAATAAAATCTTCTTTCAGGCTAGGCAACCTGAAATCTTTCCATTTCGCTACACTAGTCATGTATTCTAGGCCATTCTTGCTTGCCTTTTTACTGACATGGGTGCTTTCCCTGAGTACCATTTCATACACATTTATTTTCAAACATAACTATAAACAGTGACCCTCTCATACCTCCAAGGCTTGAAACTAGGGAGGGAAATGAGAAAAGGCTTCGTTACTGCAGAAAGCACTTTCTCTGATAGGAATTTCAAGTGCTCGTTTGATAGAAATCTCATAGCAAATGTAGTTTGCTAGAAAGGGCCTTGCTTACAAGGTCCAAAGGATCTTGCTACAAGCAAAGCACATAATAATGTCTCTCTCCACTACTCTTCTCTGGAGAGAGCAATTCCTAATAGGGAACTGGTAACTCTGTGGTTTTCAGAAAAGATGGGTCTCATCGCTGTGCAGGTGTATAACAGAGTGGAAATTTCCCTATGCATGCACGCAGAGAAGATTTTTCTTCTTGGTCTCATTGAGCAACTCCAAAACAGGCTAGGAAGCTGGATCCTCTAGAAGAGCCTGCATAAGAGATCCAGAACCTCTTAACAATTTCTCATACCTTTTTCCAAGGGGAACAGTCCATTTCAAATGTAGGGGATACATTTTGACAGCAAAAGAGTAAGACTTTCTTTCTTTTCTACTTGTTTTGAATTGTAAAGCACCTTTACAAAAAAATAAAATACAAGGCCGTGGAAATCTCTGCTGTAATACAAATATCAAAGTAAACTGAGAAATAAATTCAAACTTCAGTGCATTAGCAAGGAAGTTGTCTTCAATAAGCATTCTTGTTTGTTACTTATCTCCCATACCTGCCAGTCTCACTGGGGGACCTTTCTTGTAATGCTTTTGTATCATAGATATCCAGGAGATATTTGACAACACATGAGCAATCCTTTGTGTGTTCTGAGAGAAGTTGCCTTTGCTGTATCTTTGACTTAGAAATGGAGGTATATTTCTTGTATTAGTTTGTGTTTCAGTGGGTGTTGCAAGATCTACCATTACATGATCCAGTCTCTGCTACTCTACTTTTCCTCACCACTCAGGCACATCAGGGTAGTTAAAGAGATTCATCTATAATGGCCTCAGAGACAGCACATGACTTTCATGCCTGAAGTTTCCAGTGGCTTCTTCCCATGTCCACTCCCACAAAGCAGAAGGCCACTAGGAAAACAACAAATAGTCCTTTCTGCTTTGGAAATGGGGGCACAGGGAGGGGACATGGCCCTAATGACTTTGAAGATGTGCTTCAGTATCAATGAAAGGTTGTTTCATCATGTAACCTGTAAACTAGTAAATGCAGATTATGCAATAGGAGACAGATTAATGCATACATAGGAATCCTGGACTGGACATTTAGAATTATTCAAGAGAGGGTTACAGACATGGCTTCCTCTTGCAAACTTATTTAACATACGGTATTTCAGTGGGCAAGCTTTTCTTTCAACAAGCTAAACACCATGATGAAATTCATTCTACTCAAAAGCTTTCTAAAGATCACAAGGAAAAACATATAACTGAATGTCACTATAAATTAAGCAGGTACCCTATCTTGAATTTCTGTGGGCTTATATAGAATTATTCTGGTTGGAAGAGACCATAAAGTCCAACTTCATCAGCACTGCCAGGTCACCACTAAACCATGTCCCTAAGTGCCACATCTACATGTCTTTTAAATACCACCCAGGGAAGGGGACTCAACCACTTCCCTGGGCAGCCTGTTCCAGTGCTTGACAAACCTTTTGGGAAAGAATTTTTTCCTAATATCGAATGTAAACCTCCCCTGGCATAACTTGACCCATTTCCTCTTGCGCTATTGCTTTCTACATGGGAGAAGAGATCACTCCCCACCTCGATATCACTCCCCACCTCGCTACAACCTCCTTTCAGGTAGTTGTAGAGAGTAATAAGGTCTCCTCTCAGCCTCCTTTTTTCCAGGCTAAACAACCCCAGTTCCCTCACCAGTTCCTCATAAAATCTGTGCTCTAGACCCTTCAACAGCTTTGTTGCCCTTCTCTGGACATGCTCCACCACTTCTATGTCCTTCTTGGAGCAAGGGGCCCAAAACTGAACACAGTACTTGGGGTACAGCCTCACCAATGCCAAGTAGAGTGGGTTGATCTCTTCCCTAGTCCTGCTGGCCACACTATTTCTGATACAAGCCAGGAGTGCGTTGCCCAGCTGGCCAAGAAGGCCAACTGCTGGCTCATATTCAGGCATCTGTCACTCAGAACACCTGGGTCCTTTTCTGCCAGGCAGTTTTCCAACTGCACTTCCCCAAGCCTGTAGCGTTGCCTGGGGTTGTTGTGGCCCAAGAGCAGAATCTGGCACTTGGCCTTGTTGATCCTCATCCCATTGGTCTTAGCCCATCAATCCAGCCTGTCCAGATCCTCTGTAGAATATTCCTACCTTCAAGCAGATCAACACACCAGCCTATCTTGGTGTCAACACACCCACCTAACTTGGTGTCATCTGCAAACTTACTTGAGGATACCCTCAATCCCCTCATCCAGGTCATTGATAAAGACATGAAACAGAACTGTGCCAAAATACTGAGTCCTGGGGAACTCCACTTGTGACTGGCCACCAACTGTATTTTTCTCCATTCACCACTACTTTCTGGGCCCAGCCATCCAGCTATTCTTTTATCAAGCAAAGCATATGCCCATCCAATCCATGAGCAGCCAGTTTCTCCAGGAGAATGCTGTGGGAACAGTGTCAGAGGGTTTACTAAACTGCAGGTAGACAATATCTGCAGCTTTTTCCTCATCTACTAAGCAGGTCACCTTGTCACAGAAGGAGATCAGGTTAGTTAGTAGGACCTGCCTCTCATAAACCCATGCTGAGCAGGCCTGATCGCCTGATTGTCCTGTACATGCCTTGTGATGGCACTCAAGATGACCTCCTGCGTAACATTCCCTGACACCCAGGTCAGATTGATAGGCCTGTGGTGCCCCAGAGCCACCTTCCAGCCCTTCTTGTAGATGGGTGTTACATTTGCTAACCTTTAGTCAACTGGAACCTCCCTGCTTAGCCAGGACTGTTGGTAAATGATGGAAAGTGGCTTGGTGGGCACTTCTGACAGCTACCTCAGTATCCTTGGGTGGGTCCATCTGGCCTCATAGACTTGTTTGTCTCCAGGTAGTGTAGTAGGTCACTGACTATTTCCTCTTGGATCACGGGGGCTTCATTGTGCTCTCAATCCCTGTCTTCCATCTCAGGGGGCTGGGCATTCAGAGGACAACTGGTTCTACTATTAAAAACTGAGGCAAAGAAGGCCTTCAGTACCTCAGCTTTTTCTTCATCCTTGGTCACTGTATTTCCCCCTACATCCAATAGAGGATGGAGACTCTCAGTCCTCCTTTTATTGTTAATGTATTTACAGAAAAATTTTTAATTGTCTTTTATGGCAATTGCCAGATTACTTTCTAGTTGAGCTTTAGCTTTACTAATTTTCTCCCTGCATAACCTTACAGAATCTTTGTAGTCCTCCTAAGTTGCCTGTCCCCTTTTCCAAAAGCCATAGACTTTCTTTTTCTTCCCAAGTTTGGGCCAAAGGTCTCTGTTCAGTCTCAGGTTGGTCTCCTTCCCTTCTGGCTCATCTTATGGCACACCGCTGACACGCTCAGTTTTATGTGTATTCCTACTGAAACATTTTCCTGAAGTAGGATTCTTGACAAGGTTTATCATGTTGACTTTATGTGAAACATCATTTGTAATAGAAAGTTGGCATGCTTCTTTTCATAAGCCACTGAATAGTCTTTATTGCCCCTTCATCTCTGTGAACAGATATCATTAAAGAACTGAGGAGATTTTGCACTTACCTGAAGAAGTATAATTGGATACTTGGAATTAAGAAGAAAAATGCTTCAGAGAAAAGAGGAAGAGGAATAGATTTTGTTTTATTATGTTATAATAGGATGTAAATATTTCAATTCTCAATGTGATAAGGAAATAGATATGTCAGTATCACTACACACCCATCAAGGCAAACTTGATGGTACTAGGTAGAACCTGCAATACAATCCTGTGCCACAGAAACCTTCAGGAGCAGTAAGACAGCCATGCTGCCTGGTGTGAGACTAACTGCAGCTAATCAGAGTTAGGTATGTTGTTATTATTTATATTCATAACAGAATATGGGTTACAGGACTAGTGAACCACAGGATCAGCCCTCACAGAAAGCATCAGACATGGACTGGAGGAAGGGATAAAATCCAGATTTTACATCCAGAGGCAGGGAAGGCACTGTAAGCACAGCCGTACTTGATGCCCAGGGGAGCTTACCACTCCTTGACAAACCTGCAGTTGGATTTTGGGAGTTGCAAGGGCCCTAGGATAGCGTAAGGGTTTGTCTCTGGGCAGTTCCTTGAAGGGTAGAAATTTGTCTTCATAATCTTCATAGTCTTTGTGTGCTTGTCCTTTCAGTTCTGTTGAAGTTCTTTTTTTCCCTTTTTATTAAATTGAAAGTCTTTTCGAGTTAAAATCATTGAGTATGGCTGCTTGCTCTATTCAGAAATTATACTGTTTGCATTAGGGTGCTCCCCACTCTTCCTTGCAGAATCAGGGCATTTGAGACTTGAGGAAAGAACCAAAGTCCTCTGCTTTACCAGTTCAAGTCCCTTCCTCCAGCAAGGAGGGAGTTTTCTAGCTAGGTCCCTTCAGTCACCTTTTCAGGGTATAATGCAACTGCAAATGGTGTAAAAGACCCTTTCTCATTGATTAGGTAGAGTTACAACACCAATGGGAAAAAAATGACCTGACCAGTGTTTTGGTGCAATCATTTCACCTGGGGTTGGTATCTATGCCCTGGAATGCAGAAGAAGATGGCTTCTCACCTGTCCAACAGCTGATTTCTTTATGCATTAGCCCCCCTAGCTGTACACTGGAGGAGGAACTGGACTCACTAGGTGGTTCTTGCTTCATGAAGCTTTACATTCTCTTTTAAGTCTCTTTTACCATTTTGAGGGCCTTCTCTGCATCTGCACTGATGGTCCTTCCCCAGCAGCCTGTAGAGACCTTTCAAAGCTCCATGTAGGAGCTGCAAGATACATGGGAGTAAGGTTCCCTGTGATGGAGCGCATCTTACCAAATGTATTCCAGGTTGTTTTACATGGGATCTGCCCCTGTTATAAATTTCTACACCAACTGGTTATTTACCTCATCTTGCTGCACAGAAACCATGAAAAAGAGCAGGGTGCAGCCTCTGAAGCAAAGTGAGCCAGGAAACCTTTCCTACAGTTTATTTGACCACCCAGGGTTTTTTGCATGGTGAATTGCTCTCCAGCACACTAGAGGACTCCACATTGTTTAAAGCTCACTATATCACGGTAGTTGCATTCAGTTCCTTATCTGCTGTCTGCTTTAATCTAAGCTCTGTAAGATTTCAGACTCTTCCACCCATGCCTGGCATTTTCAAGGTTGTTCAGGAGACCCTCAGTAGTAAAGGTAGTAGTAAAAAGAAGCAGTAAAGCCCTATCTGGCTGTCAGCTTTGCATTCCTGGGATTAGACCTGTTTTTCCTGCACTGGTTCTGCCTACACATATTTCCTCTGAACCTCCTTTCTTTTCCTTTTTTTGCTGCCCCTCTCCACCACACACAGATTTTTTCCTCTTGGGACCCTCTGGCCCATCACTATCTTGCATTTTGCCATTCACATCTCCCCTCACCTGGTGGAGAATAGAGAGTTTTCTAAAGGCCCTTGCAGACCTTTTGCAGGTGCTTATCACATAATTTTAAAGTGAAAGCTGACATATTTCATGGCAGTGGGAAAGAATGCCTTGTCTCAAAGTCCAGTTTCAACCAAGTCTCTCCATACACCCATGCACTCTTCCACAGCCCATCTTGCCCCTCTTTTTCTGAAAACAATAATATTCGCAAGCAGTAATTGCATTTCCTTACTAACAAACCATGAGCTCTGTGTGTGTCTGCCCATGTTTTCTCCCATCTCAAAGATAAATGAAGCAAACAAAAATTGTTCCTGGTCAGGCTGTCTATAGCATGTGTCACCTCTTGACCCTCCGTGGTGAGCCAGATGCTGTGCAGGCCTGGCAGTCGCATGCCTGCCAAGTGGGTCAGTCTGTTGGCCTATCAGGGAGGAAGCGATTGGGTGGTGCAGCGAGCTGAAGCATCGGTCCTTTGTTTTCTTTTTTTCTTTGCTTTCCTCTGCTTTGCTAAGGTTGGATTTGTGAGGGGAAACCACAACTGAGTCCATGTCATAGAGGGAAGAGGGACATGCTGCCTTGGTTCAGCAAGAGTTTATGTACTCTCAGTCTTTCCTGAAGTTTCTATCTTGCAGACCCAGCAATTTCCTGTTTCCTTCTTGCTGGTCCTGATCATAGAGATACTGCCAAGTGTTATAGGGCCAGAAAGTAATTCCACTAAATTGTAAGCACTTCATCTCAGCTGCTGGCAAAACAGCAAGCTCCTTAAACGATCTCCTGTGAAGGTCCCAGGAATCTGTCACACTGCATGTTATTTGTGAAGAGACTGAAAAGAAAATTGTAACGAGGTTGAGCCAGTTTAGTGTATTACATCACTTAAGCAATGTGAAAAATTCTAAAGAGCTCTATGAAATAGACCATAAATGCCTCCTGTAGATACTTGCATTGTTCATTTTTTTTTTTTCTGTGAGGTTTATTTGATGATGTTGGTGGTTGTTTTAAAGCTTTGGTATGCTCAGTGCTACATGGATGCAGTTTTAGCTCTAGAACCATTATGAAGGATGTGAAACATATCCTTCTACACACCTGGTAAAATGGAAATTCTTGTCTGTTCAGGAAGGGGCTAGTTTTTGATAGCTCTCAGGTTTTGACTTCTGTTCTTGATGGTACCTGTGTAGTTTTTACTGCCCACAGTTATGCTGGAACCAGCAGTTTTCTTCATTCAATTGAGTTCAGAAGTGCTGAGGTTTTCTGCAGTCACAAGTACTTTGCAAGTTGGGCTCATTGGGGTTGTCAGAGTGAGCTGAAGAAGCTCAGTATTCAGTGGGAAGGAAATGTAAATGTCTTAATTGAGCCATAGAGAGATTAAATGCTACAGCCCAGGTTACATGGAAAATCAATCTACCCTTACAGATCAGGGCTGGACATCCTTAAACTGCCCATCAGCAAGTCAAGAGAGAATTGGATTTGGCTTTTAAAGAAATGAATGAGCTTCAAGTGAGGGAATGTGAGTTAGTTAGAAAGGCACTTAGAAAACTTTACTTTCTTCAAGGGACAAACACTGTCACCCCAAAGCTCACTTGTGTGTGCTCTCTCCCACTCTTTTTCTCCCTCTATCTCTCCCTCATTCCATGCATGCCTCTTTCTTTTCCATTAGCGTGAGCTTGCTCATAGGCTTTGCTCAAGACTTATACTCAGAAAACAGTGATAAGCAGAAGTATTTGTTCTGTTCCTCCACAGTAATTTTCCTTTTTTGTTCACAAAAGAAGACTGGAAAGGTTTCCACCTGCAGTCCATTAAGGTGGCATATTTACTCCCCATAAGTGGCTTCCCACTGAGAACGGCAAACCCTACTTTGTGCTGCAGCTGCCACTTGGCTTTGTCTCCGTTGAGTCATAAGCATCACACTAGTCACCTTGCATGACTCTGAGTGTGTCCTTTGATTTAACACCAGATTTACAGAAACTCAATTCAAAAAGGATACCATTCTATTTAGGTTGCAAAGCCCTTCACTCTATACTTAGAGATCAGAGTGGGTCCTCTCAGCAGACTGCCTCACCTGTGCAGGGCCTGTGAGGCTTGCTGCTGTAGCCAATGAATGTCAGAGGGGTTTTTTTGGAAAGCAAGAGAAAGAGAATGTATTTTTCTGTTTCAAGAAAAAAAGGGGTCAGAGATTCCCCAGGTAAGCTCAGAATTACATGAAGTTGTATCTGCTTGACATGAAATGATCCTAAACTATTTTTATAGTAGTAATTTGTGTTTTAGAGAGTAGTTTTTGAAAGATAGCATTGCTCTTGTTTTTCTTGTTGTTAATGACTTTAGGCAGTTTCCATAGGTAGGAGCAGATCTCATTGTTTTTCAGTGCCATGTGAATATTTGCATTAGTAGGGACTTTTTTTATACTGCCTGCAGTTGCTTTTTTAAGTGTGATGTTTCTGCATTCAGGGGGAAAAAACAAAACAAAGCAAAACAAACAGTATGCAGTGTTTTCAGAGGTTCTCTCATGCATATTTTCAAATTTCATTACAGTATATAATTTAGTCCTTTCAGTAATGTAGTGGTTTGGTATAGCACTATAGAACAAATCAGCTTTTCTATCTTCTGCTTATATAGCTGAGGAAAACATTATAGAAAACATTAAGAAAACAGGAGGTACGAATTTTGGCTAAATGAATAAAGAACAATGAACAGATATGTGGTCTACAGCTGTGTTCTACTTCACCACTCCTGATCATTCCCACTACATGTCCTTCAAGCCCTTGTCTGCTAGAGATATATGGAAAGGCAGTGTTTTGGGGCTACTTATGGACTGTATGAAACGGGCTCTGATGAACACCTGCTCCCAAACACCATATTTCTTCTGCTATGTGGCTTTAAGTGAAACCCGAAACCATAGTTAGTGTTTCTTGTATTTAATTTGCAAAATGGACTTACAGTGCATACATTGAATACTGGCCATATGCCATAAAAACTATGCATCCTTTGCAAAGAAAAAATAATGTCAGAATTAACTCGCTGGAGACTTTTTTCCCTCCCCTCAATCCACGGAATTATAAAACATAGGCAGATTGGGAATATGGTGCCAGTGGATCAGTAATACAGAAAAAAATTCTTGTGCAAGTTTATACAACAGTTTTGAATGCCAAAAACGTGGGTAGAGGCACTCCTTGCAAATATGTGTAAAGCCCTCGTATCATGAGATTTCTCTGAGAGCTGCAGATCATTCCCATCTCTACTAATCAGTTCAGAGCAGTTGCTTGCTATGCAAAACTCACATATGCTGGGAAATAACTGTTAGTTTGAAAGAAGTTACTTTGTTACTTTGTTTAAGGAAAAAGCAGCCAGCAAGACAATGAAAACAATTACAGATAGCTACAAGCCGACTTGCTACTATATCTACCTTCCTATTTCAATTTAAAACATGCCATTAGCGGCAGGGTAGCAAAATGTGTGGATTTTTGGGTTTTTTGGGGTTTTTTTTGTCAGAAACATTGTAGACAATATTGCTTTTTTTCCCTTCCAAATTAATGCGTTAGCCTTCTGAGCTGAAGGACATCCTCAGGGTGCTTGTCTTGCTTGCAGGTTGAAGTATTTTAATAAGGTAGAAGAACATAATGGTGGATAGGCTATCAGCAGGGGAAAGCTTAATAGTGAGTTTATCTATTAAGACTCACAAAGGTTTCAAAATGTGCATTACTATATAGATGGGATTCCCTCACTCACATTTGTCACATCTTAGGCCTCGGTATGCCATAGCCTGTCATGTCAGGCACCTCCTTTGGGATAATAATATAGGCTCCTCTCAAGCCAGTGAGGAAGGAAAGGCTGTTCCACAAAGCAGATCTTCCCATCCTAGGATTGATGTCAAGGATGGTGATGAACCCACTGACATCCACATAGCCAACCCATCACTGCTGAGCTGATGGCAATCTGCTGGCCAGCCTTTTGTCAACATTGGATGCAAAGTCTTGTTTGAACCAATGCTAGCTGAAAGAGTGTCAGACTACTCTTAAAACATGACCCCTTTTCCTGACTCTAGACAAGGCATAAATTTATGCAGATCTGAAAGGTTATATATCATGCTTTGAGAGGCCAGGAGAAACGAATGTGTTATTACGAGAAATTAGTACTCCATGCTTGCATTTCATTAGCTGTTAGAGGCCCCAGTCAAGAGCAAAATCTGGAGAGATATAACACTATGGGTGGGTGCAGCAGTGAGAAGCAGAAGGGAGCTTGAATTTTGGAAGAGGTCACAGGAAAGCTTTTCCTGACCTGTTGATGGAGGCCACCATATGCTAGCAAGGCATTCTGGAAGAAAGAGAAAGAAACTGGCATGCTGGTGATTAACAGAAAAGGAAGGAAGGGGTGTGAGAGATGTTAGCTGTTCAGGCAGATGGGATTTTGATGGACTAAAAGGGGAGACTCATGTTTCATTGAAAAAAAAATATACTTAAAGCCACTCTGAAAATGGTGCCAGCCGAGGTGGCCCATTCTTCCATGAGCCGAGTGCTAAAAATGCAGCGTTACTTGGAAGAAGATGGGGGGGAAAAATGAAAATCAAGTATGACAGTGACTATTTCATCCTTATTCTCAGAAAGAACTTGAAATGTCTGTGTGGTATTTGTTGATAGCCAATCTGCTAAAAATATTTTTTCTTTGGATTGATTCAATGTGTGCAGCAAATGGCAGAATGTCACATATTGCCTACTATAAAGGTACCCCTTGGGTGCCTTCATCTTAGAAAAGGCTTGGAATACCAGACAACTTTTGTGTAGCTTCTTGCAACTTTCTAGTCAATGCTAATGGAATCAGCCAGTAGATAAAAGCATTGTTGCATCTCATGGTATATGCTATATTTCAGAAACAAAAATACTGGGATTTGTTCAGTACTGTCACAAAATTTCTTACTTCTGTGTGTCTGGAGGTGGCTAAACAAAAGCCATGCAGTAATCTTCCACACTTTTTACAGATGACAAGTAGTCAGTTAGTTTTTAGCCATTTAAAAGTTAGGGACATATTCTCAAGAGTTTAAGCTTGCTTAAAGTCAACACAGGGAGACAGACACCATCAGAGGGACTATTTATCCCATCCACTGTGGGGATAAGTTGATCTGCTTCTGTAAGCAGTGAAGAGCACCTTACAACTAAATGATTACATTTTAGGCAGGTAAAATCAAGTGAAATAAATAACCTGAATAACTTGCCAGAGGTCACATAGCCCATCAGTGACACAGTTCCTGAGCTGAGTACTGACTATTGTCCAGGCTTCAAGCATGCCTACACTGTTTCAGCAGAATTTAGAAAAAAACTTATTCAAACTAGGGGCACCCAGAGACTGTAGTTTGTGTCTGCAACTGCGCCCTAGCAGCTACATGCCTCACTTAGGTTTAATTCAGCTCACAGAGGCCATTCTCAGCTCAACTCAGCTCAACTCTCTCATATCAACTCAGCTCACTAAGCCATTCTGATCAGGCACAGAGCAGTGTGAAGAACAGAGGATGTAATATGGCCTCCCCATCATCCCTGTTGCTGCTAGCTATTTTAGGGCAACCTCAGGTAGATTCACCTTATATTAGTAGTTGACAGCAATGACTGCAGGAGGGACTTTCTGAGGTCTGTCTCTCCTACAGTGCTGCTACCTTTGGTCAGGGCACTTCTTTGATGGGAAAATCCTAAGGCCGGGATTTCTTATCCTACCTTGGCAGCCTCCTTAAAGGTTGCTAAATAAATGCTGCTTCTGCCTTCTCCAGCTACTCCCTAAATATCAGCAGGAAGCTGAGAAACACTGAAGGCACAGGGACACTTATATTTAATAGCAATTTATACACCTAATCATGTCTAGCAGCATTGTGGGCCTAAAACTGTTAATACTTCATGCAGATGAGACTATCTACATGAGTTGCTATGCTGGCCTCTGGATCAAGACTCCTGTAGGCACAAGGGTGACAACCATATATGCACAGGAGGGTACAATGTGTCCATCCCTCCTGGCCTCTTCCTCAGTCACTACACAGTCAAACCAGAGCAGCTACAGCTCTTGTTTATGAGCAGGGGAAGAGGCATTCAGCATTCACACAGTCACCTTCTCCCCTCCAAAGAATGCAGTGGCTGGACTAGGGGGTTCAGTCCCAAGGGACAGAATCCACAGAGGGCCTCAGATTATGCTCCATTGAAAAACACCTACTTCAAGGCAATGCCATGAAGAAGCCTCATCCAGTGTCTCATTTTATTTGGCACTATATATCAGCAGTCTATAACAACTCTCATATCCCCAAATCCCTTCAATTTGTGCAATATAAAAAAACTGCACATAAATCACATATTTTTTGATGGAATACACATAAGTCTTGCAGGAATTTAAGTTCATTTGGTGGACAGGGCTAGTGAAATCATCCCTCCCACCCAGGCTGGGTGTGGGGTAGTATATCTCTGAGGTATGCATTTAAACTCCACTCTCTGTGTTGATCAACAAAATACAAGGTCAAGTAATTGGTTTTTGTTGTAGCAGCAGATAGAGAGCTCAGAGGACTTGCCACATCCTTCCATACTTCTTACTTCCTGGCCTTACTTCTTCCCTCACAAATAAGTACACTAACCAGTCAGGAATCATTTCACTAAGCCATTCTGATCAGTATTTTTATTCTTGTCTTTTCCAGCCACTTCCACATCTACAACTGGGACAAGTCATCTCACAAAATGTGACATAAAGCAGAAAGCTTTCTGTGTAAATGGGGGAGAGTGTTACATGGTTAAAGACCTCCCAAACCCTCCAAGATATCTGTGCAGGTAAGAAATCCTGTGTGCTTACTTTGGAGAAGCCATCATGTTACAGAAATGCTTTTTCTTTAAAGGAACACTTGAACAATTTCTTCTCCTGTGCTTGTGGCATTAAGTATTTCTTGATTTTTAAGTATGTGGATGTGAAAATAGCCTACCAAGAATGACCTCTGTGTTCTGCATGTGAGGCATAACAGAGGCTAATGGGAAATCTTCCCATGTGACATTGGTACAGCAAGTCCAATTGGTGTTTAAATGGCATGAAGTAACAGAACTTGAGCCTTATGTTAGAAGTAACGAAACAGATACTTTAAACTAAATATACTGCAAATAGTAAAAAAAGGTATGTGGATAACTGCATTGGCTAAGTACCAGGACCAACTGTTTATTTTTATTGTCTGCTGTAGTAATTGAACAATTTTAATGAAACCAGATTCACAACTGGAGTTTTTGCTGTTGTGTTTAATTGCATAAAAACAATAAATGTCGTGGTAATTACAGAGGTTACTATTTTGTCTGAGGATCTTATAGAATCATAGAATCATTTAGGTTGGAAGAAACCTTTAAGATTATCAAGGCCAACCATATATTCCTTGCTTCAGGAAGTCATATTAAATATGAGTTTAGTTTTAATGGTGTGTTTGTGCACCTTTCTCAAGTCCTGGTCTGTGCTGTATTGGACTGTTGCAGTAGTCCATTATAGGGGAGAACAACCATGAAGAACTAAAGCACTGGAGTTCGCCTCCTGCCTAGTAGCTCATCATGTAGCATCTACCTCTGGAGCTTAACTAGTTATACTGAGTTACTGCTTCTCCCTGGCTTGAGGGGGAGTTCACCATTTAAACCCTGGAAAACATCCTTGTGACGGAGCATGGCTGAGCAGAAAGGGGGCACTTCTGTGACAGTATTGATGGTTTTCAGACAAGAGACAGTGGTCAGTAATGACTGTCATCTGCTATAAGTGCATTGATTTTCAGTCTTCTAGGACTGAAAAGCAAACAATACTAATTGTAAAGATAAACTTGGTGGGTGAGTTAGCTGAAGGTCTATGGTACTTTCATTAGGCTGGGAAGGCATTGACTGCTTGTCTCTGTTGTTAATTCAAAAATACAAACAAAAAAGGGAAAAAAAAAAACCCCAAACAAACAAACTAAAATAAACAAAAACAAACAAACAAAAAAACCCCACCACACACACACACAAAAAAACCCACAAACCACAAACACAAAACTCCACAATGTTCTACTTCACTTGGGAGTTTTCTTTTTTTTTCTTTTTTTTTTTTTTTTTCTTGTAGAAGGATGTTACCTGCACTGTATGAGCTTTGTTTTGCTTTGGTTTTTCACAGACTGCTCTGTTGCTGAAAATGATGAACAGTTCATAGATTTTTAGAATAATTTTTACCTAAAGTTACTGACTCTGGTGTGTTGGATTCTTTTTTGAGAGACAAAGACTTGTGTTAAATTTACATGGTTGTTATAAGCCAGCAGTACAAGATGAGCAGTTTGCTATGACTCTCTGGGGCACGTTCCTACCCGTTTCAACTGCCTACTTGCCTGTTTCAATTTCCTGCCCAAACACGGCTCAGAAAACTCCAGGGCAGCAGAGCTGAGCATGTAGCAGACTTGCTAATAATTGGCATTGTCTTAACATTTTCAGACATTTTCACTGCTATGAAGACTTCTTTCTTTTTTCTTTTTTTTTTTTTCCAATTCAGAGATCTGACTGCATTTGTTCTTCAGTGTGATAGATGGGCTAATTTCTTCATTAAATGTCTCAGAGATACTTAAATGAAATGGGGAAATTTTTTTTCACTCTTATAGACAAGAAATAGCCTTTAATTCTGGGGCTGAAGTTGAAAGATAAGGCAATTCCTGAATTTGGTAGATGTGCCTCTCTCTGGGTGGTCCAAGAGCTATTTGGAAAAAGCATCAGAGCTGTAAAATCAGAGAGGGTGAATCTGGTTTACAGTAAGGCTGTGGAAAAGGATTCTTATCCTGAGGACAGCTAGGGCCACTGCTATTTTGCAGGGGCTTTTTCTATGGCCTGTAATACTTGCCAGAACTGAAACTTTATGTCATGTAGGAAAAGAGGATGCAATACAACCGTATAAGAAATAAAAGTGTGGGTACTTGAAAGTGGGTGTACTGGGAAACTGAAGCGACAAAATGCGTTTCTCTTCTTATTTCATTAAAAATGCAGATGTCTACTTTTAATTCTAGTATTCCAGTGTTAATTAAAATAAGTATCTAACCAGTACACATTGCCTCCATTGTTCTAAGGAAATAAATCTTCCCCCTGAACATGCCTCTGGAAACAGAATGCTTGAAATATGGTACTTGCTCTTCATATTTCTGCCTAAGTAGCAAGTTCACATTTTTCCATATGGTTCATCTGTTGAGAGCAAAAACAAAATTTATAAAGCATGAGCCATGTAATTCTAAATTGGTTTTATCCCTAACCAAAAAAACATGACTCAGATTCACAACAACCATGGAATTTTCCAAGTCATATTTCTGTTCTATTTTTAAAAAGGAGCTCCTAAACCATCATCTGTTAAAATCTAGCTCCATATAAATAAATAAATTTAAAATACCTAGTATAATGATCCAGAATGGATCAAATCTTGCTCTTACAGATACTGGTGTAAACTCTGAGAAAATTCCCTACTATCAAGACATATCCATGTGAAATACTTAGGAAATGTATGAAGACTTAGTAATGCATTGTACTGCTACATGTCTGGCGGCATATATGTTCCTTACATGTAATTTAATTATGGCCTCATACTGAACAAAACACTCTCAAAATATGAAAGATGAAAAAGGAAGCTTTGAGACTACTTAAATAAACTACTGTATAAAAAGTTCATAAGTTTCATGGGAACATGATTCACATTTTGAGAATATCATAGACTTTGGAAGCCTGAACATTAGCAGCTTCCTATGAGAATGAGGTTCCCAAATCATTTCTGTTCAGTTGGAAATGTTTCCCCAAGTCCACGGATGACAAAAGTTCATAGAGCTTCTTCAATAAATAGAAAATTAAGACGAGAATTCCTAGTGTTTCCTTCTTGCTTGAAGAAAGATCTATATTAATATAATATCTGTTATGCTTTTAGAGTCTTCCTTTGAAGTATCCTACCATGAAGGCCTTGCTGGTCTGACTAATTGATTCCTTACTCACAGTCTTTTCTAGTGCTTTTGTTGTTACTGAAGAAATTAATTTACGTCTGAATTTAATTGAATGAAAATAATGTTTCTCTCTAACAGAAGGAGGTTTCTCCTTTTCTTAACAGCAAAAGAGAGAATTACGTACTTTTTAGTGATATAGCCATTTTCTGGATCTGTCTTCATGTAGAGGTCTTTCTGGCATGGAAATTGTCAGAAGGTTCTTGAAAACAGCAAAAAGAGAAAATTTGTTTCCATGATTCTTGCAAAAGTTCCAGAGATATTCATTCAACAATAAGGATAGACATGATCATTCTGACTTAGACGATGAAATGGACTACTAAATGTGGAAGTGTACTGTACTTCCCATGAAAAGAAACATTGTTCCAAAATGCATTTGGTTATGGGCAGTGGATGAAATCAAAATGTGAGGTCCTGATCCATTCAGCCTCTCCTGCTGGAAAAAGTTTGATGATGAGTGTTTTGTGTCCTGAGAAGAGCCTTTTGAACACAGGCAAATGCTGCTCTTTGCAACTACTGTGTGTAGAGGAAAAAAGCAATTATTTTAGTATATGTGGTTTAGTATTGTGGTCTCACCCAATGTAATAAATAAATAGTTTGAGTAGCCTATTTTAGTCAGAAAAGAAATTATAAGGCTCTGGCAGCACAAATGTTTGCTTGTTAACCCAGTTGCTTGGCTCCAACTTTTGCTAGTGTCATTAAAGCAAATGCTACGTGGCTAATGAACTAGAAAAAGAAAGACACAAGAAATAACATCTGGAAACTTTGAGTAGTACAAGGGGTTTTGTAAACAGTACCATCACAAGCTGTTTGTAAAAGCACAACCTGTCAAACAGCACTGGAAATGGTGCTGCCCTGCATATCTAAGCAATAAAATGCCTTTAGCATTCACACAATCATCAGTGGACAGGCTCATCTCCACTTGTCTCAGCTGGCCCACCCTGGGCCCATTCTCAGTGGCAGGTGCTGCATACAGTCTATTTGCTGACAATGGCTTCAAAATGAGTATAAAGACACCTGAAATGTTTTCAGCACCCACTCAACAGGGCTGACCCTGCTCAGTCTGGAAGTGATTTCAGCACGTTGCCTACACCAGTGCTCAAGCTGTTTTCATCACCTCCACAGCTGCACCAGCACATGAAATCAAACACAGATGTTGCAAGCAACCACCACCAGCCAGTGTCAGGAGGAAAACCTTAGGCTTTTAATCAGCAGCATTTTCATTGGGATTGTGTAGGGCTGGGCCTGATGAACAAAATGTAAAGTCCCTGCAAAATGAAAGCCAATGCAGGTGCAAATGCCATTTTTCCAGGGACAGTTAAGAAGATCACCACAGTGCAAAATATGACTGGAATCATAGAGGTAAAACATTTTTACTCTCATTCAGTAATACAGATCAAAATGCCTTCTATCAAAGGCATTTTGCCTTCTATCAGTCACAAAAAGTCCTCTATCAGTCCCAGCAATATCACCTTTTCATGACAGAGTTATCCTCGTTGCGTTTTCTCAACATATATATCTGTGGAGACTGGAATCTCTCCATACTGAGTACTTATCAAAAGATGTGACCTTCACGCTGAAGAACATAAACACACATCCTTAATAAAAAAATGTATCATTACAACATGTCAGCTTAAGAAATCTTCTGCAGATCCTCAAAATATATCTTTATCATACAAAAATAATTTCTGTGTGGTTTATTTGAACAAGATACTAATGTTCATGACTGACACTGGTCCTCTGATGAAGTGATTTTCTGGAAGTCCCACTTGTACAGGGGCAGCATCACTGACCCTTAAGGATAGAGGCAGTTGTGCAAGAGTGAAATTTAAAAAATCAGGACAGCTTTCAAAATGCCTGTGAAACTGAAATGGATAAAAGAGGTGGAAGATTGCTCTGAACAACATCCATTTGCAAATAAGAAGGCCCCTGTCAAGTAAATGATGAAGCAGTTTGAAAAGATTGGCAGCAGATTGGCTGCAGGACAAAAAGAGGAGGAGATTCTTGCACCATGGCAAACTATCACAAGGAAACACAAGTGAGATGTCTTCAAGAAAGCAGATATCAGGTAATTTCATGTTACACACTAAGTAAGAGTGGATGAAAGAAGGAGGAGTGATGAAAACTGAAACATATAGATGTTTAGTGTGGTGGACATCATTCACACTATATCAGAAGCACAGGAGCCTGCATTGATGTGATATTCTGGGAGCATGGGCTCTGCCCCAAAATGGAAAATAAAGATGAAGAAAGAATTGAGAGTCTGCAGCAGAAGACAGACAAAGCACAGAAGAGAAGTTCCTTCACTCTGACCAAGGAGAAAGCTGCACTGAAGTTTTCTGCAGAAGAGCTTATGAACTGAAAGAGTGGGCAGCTGTGGGGCTTCAAATTTTGACAGCACCTGTGCCCCCTCATCTTGCTTGTTGACTGGATTGCCTATTTTTCCATTTGCCAGCCATGCTGAATATAAATCCCACCCTTGGGCTTCAGTTTGCCTTTTCATTTTTGGGAATTTTCTTGGCTTTTCTGTGATTGGTGTTTTAAACTATTCCTCTTCAAAGGAAATTACTGGAAGACACAACATGCCATTCATTACAGGGATAGAAAATCATTGTATTTTCATAGTTTTTAATTGACTGGTGAAAGTAACAGTGTAAATTACTGTTACACACTGCTTTGCAGATTTTAAAAAACTCATTGTTGTCTCTTCATGAGATGGAATAAGCAATGAGCTGATACACATTTTTGCTAGCCGTGATTCTTCTTTCTTTTTCAAAACAGACAAGCAAAAAGACTTCCTAGACTTTTTCCTCTAGTGGATTTTTTTCTGTAAATTTTGCAGTGTTATCTTCTGGAAAGGTTGCACCTTCTTGCTCCTTTTCTGGTCAGTTTTCACTAAAACCTAACCAGGAGGTCACTTAATGCACTCCCATCTCCATAGGCCAGCAGATGTCAGTCTGTTAGTGCAGTGGTTTTGGTGTACTATTGCTTATCACGTTTTTGCCCTTTAGGTGCCAACCTGGATTCACTGGAGCAAGATGTACTGAAACTCTGCCCATGAAAATCCAAAACCAAGAAAGTATGTTAAAATAATCTGAACTTTGCTTTCTTCCCCAACTACAGCAACAAAATCAATAGTACTTGGTGTTTTCACAGTTCAGCTGGAACTGGCCTCTTTACATACTAATTTATGACCTGATTCTCTAAAATTTGTACACCATGGCATTACTGACCTCCAAAATGTTTCTCATTTGTATGATTTTCGATCTTTCCATCCATTCACAGATGCATTTGGATTGCACACACTGGCAGCTTTTTTTTTTGTTTGTTTGGGAGACTGCTGTAAATTGCTACCCTAAAAGAGCAAACTCAGGAGATGAGTGATGTACATATCTTGTGTCCTTGCTGCCTTGTGGAAAGTGCATCCTAAAAGCAATTTGGGAATTTGTAAAGGTGAATTTCTGTCTCACATCTTGAAACACACTTTGATCTGGATTGGTTTGGTTTTGGCTGTTTTTTCCCAGCGGGGGGATTTCTTTTCATTTCCACAGAGCAAATGAGATGCTCTCAACAACTTGAGTCATTTTGACATGATAAACCGAGATTCAGTTTCTGAAAGTGAACTCACCAAGTCATATCAGTTCACACTGAAGGAGCTTCTATCTTAGCATATATTCACTTCTTCTCTTTTCTCTGTTTTTTCTCTACCATTTTTTTTGTTTGTTTTTCCTCTCAGGTGCCCAAATGAATTTACTGGTGATCGCTGCCAAAACTACGTAATGGCCAGCTTCTACAGTACGTCCACTACCTTTCTGTCTGTGCCACAATAGAAGCATGCTCAGTTGGTGCTGCTTTCTTATCGCTGCATCTTTCTTGCAATTTTTTTTTCGTTGTTGTTGTTGTTGTTTTTAATCTGTAACTAGGTGCATAAGGCCTAATATTGATTGTCTCTGCCTGTTGCATGAAAATGATAACAAAAGGCAATTGCAATACTCTCCTGGATTGTTTGGCATTAAGGTTATGGGAAAATGCAAGACTTAGGAATGATGTGAAATTAACACTGTGTGATATGAACTGCCTGCTGACATTAAGCAGTAGAAGTGCAGAAATGACATTTTGAAAGTCTTACATTTTATTTGTCACAAAAAGCTTATCAGCCTTTATACAGGGCAATATAACAAAGGGACAGGTAGCTAACCTCTACTTGCATATGAGTTTTGTACTGGGACCTACAAGTTGAAGGTAATTGACATGGTTACATAGTTTCTAATGAGAACATACCAAAGAGAATCAAAGTGTTACTCCTCATTTTCCAGGCTTCAGAGTTAAGAGCACAGTAAGAAAAAGGGTGAGAGACAGGATAAACAATGGGGGTCTGACATGTTTATTTGCCAGGAACAGGTGCAAGAGATCAAGTATTTCAGAGCCAGATTAATTGACCAAAAAAATGTCCCAGACAGACATGCACATGCACACACACATGCACACAGAAGCACAAGCGCATGCACACATGATTCTGTCTATGTCAGTCTGCTGGTGCAGTCAGCACTTCAGTCACATATCTCATAAGCTTTCCAATGGAGGGACAGGTTAATTATTATTACTTGTCAGGGAGGAAACAAAAAGTATACTGAGTATTTATTTTCTCTCATTGCCTATAGCAAAGTCAAAGGTAACATATAAGAAAATTGCTTAGATGTTATATTTCAATGCACATGTACTATTCATAATTAATTGTCACTTGCATTAGAATGTACTGTGATCTAAGAGGAGTATTATAGGAACAATTTTTTTGATGGATTCCTTGCCAGCACAGAAATATTTCAGAGACTAGACTAGCCTAATTTAATTTCCATTAGTATATAGGACAAAAAGCTGTTAGCATGTGCTGGACATTTTGGAGCCTGAAGAGATGAATAGGTCTTCTTTTATACTGATGGATGAAAAATGTCCATACATAATTCATGCTGCCCATCATGGTAGCTACCCATGTAAATCCCATGGGTCCTGACTGGAGACCAGACCTTCTAGCATTCAAATGTGTATTTTGTGCCCTGTTTTAAAAGCTTTGTTAATGTGAGTTATTTTCAAAATGCTTTAAAAGTATTTATGCTGTTTAAGTTTACCAAATTTAAATAGCCTTTTCTGTGCATTGTGATGAAAAGTGCAGTTAAGGTTTACTGATCTTAGAATAATCACTTAAAAGGAGGTGGTGTTAAAACATAAGATCTGTTGTTTGTTTCTGAATTTGCCATGATAACTATGGAAGAATTGCATGGTAAGCAGAAATACATTTTCTGACCCAGGAGAAAAAAAAAAAAAAAGAAAAAGAAAAGAGAGAAAAAGAAAAATTAGTTTAGGTGGGTTTTCCTTCATTCGTTCTCCAGTTTCCTAACTCTGGTTGGGAGTTTTGACACCTGACTGAGATTTTCTTTAGCTGCCTTTATGGAAAAGGCATAGATGCCCTTGCCTTGCTGCAAGAGTTATGTTCAATACTTAAGCTGGTCCAGCCCTCTTCTCCTCCAAATGCAGAGGAAGAAAAGCACACCACTACCTACCTCAGGCTACTCTGAGAGCTCCAGGCAATGACTATGAGGCTCTAGCACTTCTGCCTACTCTGCATCTGCAGTAAAACGGCAGGTTTCTTAAACCTCTACACATCTTAAAATGACACTTTTGGAAAAGGCCCCAGTAACACATTTATATTTAATTAAAAAAAAAAAATCAATGAATAAGCATTTATTTGACTTTTTATTATTACACTCAATGAAGACCAAAGCATACAATTAAAAAGGGGACTTAGAATGAGAGTTATCTTCAGGCAAATGTTGTATTTGGGGCTTAAAGCCAAGCTCATATTTTGCACCAAGTGACTAACTAAACTCTCTAGATACAGATTTGGAAACACACCAAACCATAGGACAGCCTGTGATGTCTGGGAGGTGGTGGCTGTTAGATTCCCCACTACCACAGCTATGTCCAACACTGCAGCTGCACAGTTATTCCCCCTCAAGTGATGCTTACCACCACTGTAGACGAAGGGAAACTAAAGAACAGACTGCTAGTTTTGCTCTTCTCTGAAGTCTGGCTGTCAGACTGTGTAATATCATTTCCTTGAGCACTGCAGTCATAACTGCTATCAGGTGTTCTGCTCAATACCCTGGATTTTTGCTGCAGCAGTTTTGGCTTGTGGTCCACTATTATTCCTTGAGACACAAGAAGGCAGTCCACAAAACAGGTCCATGCAGATATATTTGCTGTATGTGAATGTTCAGATATTTACTCTCTTGAAGGCAAGGAAGAAAGGCAAAAGGAGTAAAATAAAAGTCATGAGTTAACATTAAAAATTTTGGATAATTTTTATGTAGCTATGCATAAGAACTCTTATAACAACTTTGTGCAGAACGATGATGCTGAAGATAAGAAACTCTGGTGGAGCCTTGGATTAATAAAGGTTGAGGAAATTTCCCTAGAACATAATAATAGGTAAACTCTTTGTCCTCCCAAATGCCCAGATGGGCCAAGAACCCACCCAAAAGGCCACTTTACTAGTTAGAAGTTATAAATGTGCTGCGAATATAGAGCACGCTGTGAGCTGTCTTGGGCATGAATTGAATATGGTCCCTGTCTTCCTGAAGGCCAGTGTTTCAATATGGAACACTAGTTTAATATGTGTCCATTTCAACTCTACCATCCTTGCTGTGCAAGAGGGACAGTATCAAGAGGGACAGAAGGAAATTTCTCTTTAGATGGCAATCCCTGCCTAATATTGTCAAGGTGAGCTTGTCTGAGAAAGTAAAGGGTGCAAGAGTTGAATAAAGCTATAATTCTCTAGAGGGATGACCAAAAATGCTGGTACTCTCTAATAGACTCAATTTTTCAGTCTTTCCAGATATGTATAAACTACAGATATTCAAAAGTCCATTTTTCAGCAATTCTGCTAGCTCCATATTTCTCAATTTCTATATATTTCTCAAGTGGTCACATATGTATGAGAGTACTAGACAATGTCACATAAAATTTTCATTTGCTAAAACCTTTCAGCACCATAAATTGTACTCTTTACATGCTGAGATCAAGACTGCTATACGATACGTACAAATTTGGAAAATGTCCTTTTCTGTCTTCTGCTCAAGGTTAAAGAAGACAGTTTTTCACAGTAAACTGCTCTGTTAATGCTTGTTACATGCTAAAATTGCTATGATAGAGTACTGTAATTAAGAAAGGACATTTTCTGTACTTATAAGCCTTGAATTAGTCGTAGAATAACACTTTTACAGGAGCTATAGGGCTTACTCTGCCAAGCTCAAAATTGATTTTGTAGCCTGAGTACCACTGAAATGAAACAAGATTTAGGATCCATAGTGGGTCCTAAGCCTCATGAAGAGGCATAGCATTCCAGCCCTTCAAGGAGAACTGGCTAACATGTGGGGATTCTGCTCTGTGATATTTTGGGGGATTTTAGTTTGTTTTCAGTTCAAATTACATGAAAAATTAACTTTTTTAGAGTTTATTAATGACTGAACACATTAAACAAGAAAACTAAACAATTACTTAAGAAACATGGCACATTGATGCTTCA
>JANVCC010010034.1:643442-658442 GCA_025345505.1 Todiramphus chloris collaris | reverse complement strand
AAATACATTCAATATCTCTAATACCGAACTTGTACTGCACCCATCTAAGAACATTGGCAGTGGGTACTATCTTTACACATTGGCTTAAATATGATAGAATTTGGTCTTACAAGTTTTCTTCATCAGCAGACTGTACTTAACTGACAAACATTTAGTAATCAGGGGTAATGCATCTCTTGAATAGGCTAACTTGGAATTCATGTAAATTTTAGTTTAGAATATCCTAAAATTGTTTGCAAATAAGAAGAAACAGGCAGTGATGTTTTTCAGTTTTAGTTCACCTTCTTAATAAAAATGCCTTCACTAAATGTCATTAGCTTAAGCTGTGAACTGTGAAAAACCCATTATTAGTCCAAATTTAAAAACATCTCTCACAACCCTGTTTATTATTATCACAAGTCAATATTAATTCTCACTCTTAATTAATAGATTGTAGTAGAATATATAGGCCTACATTAATATATGAGGAATGAAATTGAAGTCCTTTAGAAAACTGGCTAGCAAATTCTGCTTCATGTATGAAATTACATAAGCAGAAACACCTCTTGGAATTAAATTATTTTTAAAATCCCGGAGACCCATAAGAAGAAAAACTTTAAAACAACATAAATTTAAGACCATATATACCATCAATAAATTAGTGCGATGTGAAATTAACTGCATAACGTACATGTTCAAAAGGCTGCACATAGATGAATTTACTATCTTAAGTCTTATGTTGATTTGATTTTCCAGGCATTGTGCAAAGGAAAACAATTCAAACAATTTTTTATACTTAACAGATTAAAACTTTTTCTAAATTCTTATTGCACATACCTTTCTCTATGGACTTTTTCCCAAGGTTGCTATTAATTTTTTTCAGGCTAGTTTGATGAGCACTGCAAATACAGCATGTGTTACTTGGCTGGATGTCATTAACTGGCTCTGTGAACATTAACATCAGTCAGAGACAGAGGGCAGTTTTGGGGCAAGACCTGATGTAATCACAAGCACCCCACAAGAGTTTACTCCCTGCTTCACAAAACTGCTCTGTCCTTAAATAGAGAGGCCAAGGCTCATCCTTGAGGCACCACACTACCTGCAGAGCCATGGCCATCTCTCGTCCCAGCCCACATCAGCCCCCACAGGACACCTGGGCATCCCCCAGTCAACCCTTGTTCTCCTGGGTAGGGAGACCCTGTCAGCCAGGAGCACAGAGAGGTCTAGATGGGAGCTTGCTGGTTTTCTGGGCAAGAGATGCCTGGATGCATAGGCAGCCATTCCACCTGTGGCTTGAGGGAGGTCATGATGGTGCCACTGTTCATGCACACCGTGTCAAGCCAAATCATCCTAAGGGCCTTATTTCAAGGGCGTGGGAAGGAATGGAGGCAATGAAAGCATGCCCAGGGGTTTACCTCTCCATACTCCTCAGGACATACAGTCCCAGCAGATGTGCCAATGCAAGGAGGGTTTCTCCAGGCTGCACCTATTGCCCTGCTCCCTTGCTGTGCCCCCAGGCCTTGCAATGAGCACCCAAGTGACAAGCCTCAACATCCTGTCAGCCTTAGCAAGTCAATCACTGAGCAGCCACCGGGCTCTTTTGTAAAAGTAAGCCTTCTGGAGGCAGTGCAACTTTTTCCTGATTATAAAAAAAAAAAAAAATCAGAGTTTCCACTGTTAATTAGTCTTCTTCCTCCTCTCCCTTCCCCTCAAAGAAAAATGGTTTGATATGTCCTTATTCATTTTGCTTTTACAATCTAACAACTGACAGCATAACCATAAACAAACAAACAAAAGAATCATTCAAAGCATTCCAAATTGTGCCCTAAATTGCTTAGCGCAATTCTCCTGTTTCCTGTGACATCCTCATAATACACCATTTCCATGGCTAACTAATAAGCGCTTTCAGAAGGAGCTAAAATGGAAAGGGTATCAAGTGCCACTAACTAGCCTAGGCAAGGAGTTATGCTGTATGACAAATCCCTTCACAACCTGCTTCAGCCTTTTCTTTTTTTTTTTTTTCCTTCAAACATTTCTTCACTCTGTTTTTCCAGTATCAAGCATGGTGTGTCAGGCTTGCAGTTCACTTCTCAACTCTATACCCTTGTCTTTCCCTATATTTCACTTCCCTCTTTTTCTCTTTGTCCTGATTTGGAGTTTCAGCCCTTTCTTCCCTTTTTTTGACTTTCTGTTCTTGGAGTTATATTTTTGTTTTCTTTAATACATTTTTGCAGCACCCTAGTTCTACCAAACTCACTTCTTCCCACCCTCTCCCCCCTTGTTAATTGTCAATGCTATTAATTTTGTCTGACAGTGCTCATGACCTGTTTGCTGGTGTTTAGGTTTACAGTGGGTTTGGCTCGTAGGACAAAGTTGTTCCATGGTAAAGTGCACTGTATCAGAGAAATTAGAATTTCTTTTTGCTTTGTTGCATGGAATATTTGCCATTTGCCCATAGCAACTTTGCCCGTAAACAAGATAAGCTCAGGAAACACATTGTCAGAACGACTGCTTCCTCTTCAGTAAGGAGCATTTTCTCCTGAATTGGCATGGCATTTATGACAGCACATAATTTAAATGCCTGAGCTTGGACAGAGATTCATGGCACATGTAACGGGCCATTATGCATCTGTATACCTCCTGCTGAATTGCCTCATGGACCTTTAATGTTCATGTAAGTCCCTTCCAGCAGGAATAATGCTGGCATATATCCCAAACATAGCGCAGAGCTATGCAGCTTTTATTCTTTCATTTATTTTTAATCACCTGCTGGTATTCTGACTGTGGTCAATATTGCAGTCTGACCTAAGACCATGCTCTGGTCTAGATCCTCCAGGGCAAGTTTTCTGGACTGTCTGCTTAAAAAAAAACAAGACTTGGGCTGGGCTAGCCACCTTCTTTGTCCTAAAAGCAGGAATGCAGATCCACATACATAAAGCATCAGCACAGAACATGCTTCTGTTTCAGCACTCCTTACATAACTTTTCCCTGGGACAGCATGCAGCAATGTTCTCTGCCAAGCATGAGCGAAGCTGGAATGCATGGGTAACTCTAATCCAAACATTACCAGTGCTACTAAATTCTTTATAATAGTGAAATATCTCTGATGAATGAGAACAGTAACAAGTTGTCATCACTGAGCAAGCTGCCACTCTAGGTACTAGAGCAGTTCCTTTGTTAGACACAAAGAGACGCAAGTAGAAACCCAGTATTTCTCTGATACAAGTCACTGCTGGTCAATGACAGTGCTGTTTTTGCAGCAGCACTGGAGAAGAGTCTGAATTTTGTGACCAGAGCTCAAAACCTGACTTCATTTCCATTGGTGATATAATTGCAAGCCAAGCTCACGTCTCAAATGTAAAAAGGATATTTTGAAATCTCTCCTGTAAAGACAACTGAGATATAAATTGACATGGGGTGCAGGAGGACATTGAATGTGAAAACAGTCTAAAAAAAAAAAATTAGTACAAAGATAAATTTCTCTTAAGGCCCATAAAATATGCCTTCATTCCAGCTGTCTTTGCAGACTAAAACTTCCAAAGTGTTTGCAAATTCATATTATTACCTTGGTGTATTGCATTTTTATTTCCAAGCAAATGTTGAGTATTTCTCAAATGTGAAGTTGTTTCTTAGATATTATTCTTCTTGAGTTAAACAAAAAAAACAACCATTGCTTTTGACTGTACTTGTATGGATGACTGCTCATACCCAGTACTGTATTAAGAGCTCATGGTGTAGTCCTGTTCTCCTTGCAGTCAATAATGAGTCTGCCTGAAGTGTGGTGGCTGTGTTTCAATCTGACTGTGTGATCTGTGCAGTGGTTTGTAGCATGTCAGCTGTTGATTGTGTGCTCCTTGCCTTACCATTCTCCATGTTGTGACCTCCTCTGTTTTTGTCCCTTTCTAGAAGCTGAGGAACTGTACCAGAAACGAGTGCTGACCATAACTGGCATTTGCATTGCTCTTCTAGTAGTTGGCATCATGTGTGTGGTGGCCTACTGCAAAACCAAGTAAAATTTTATTTTCTTTTTTATACCCATGGTTGATGGTCAGGGCCTTCACAGTTGACTGTAGCTTCTACTCCTCTGAGCATAAGGTTGTATCTGGGTTTCTTCAGAGCTGAGCTGCAGAGACAAACCTGTGGCGAGGATGCTCTGATCCAAGCCAGATGGGTTCAAGTTTCCATGTCCAAAAGCAATGCAGAAATAAGACAGGTATCTGGAAGGTTTCTCACCCTTGAAATGTGACTTGTGTGAATTTCACTGGCTTGCAATTCTTTGTCTGTCACTCATTTCAGCTGCTTTCCCCAGCTGGAAATGAACAAACCCCAACACTGGAATCATGTTGCTCTCCAGCAGTAAATTTTACTATCAGTCTAGCTTGTTTGTACTTGAGGCAAGATTAATGGTGCTAAAAGTTTCTAAGCAGCAAAGGCCAAAGAACTGAACGTGAAAGCTCTCCCAGTGCAAAAGTAGGCACTTAAATGCATTCTGTGAGTCTCTGTAAATTACTGGGGGTGACTCTCAAACACTCATGAGGCACTTTGGACTGTAAATTACACTCAACATCAGCAAGATTTGTGCTGCCCAAAATTCTGTCTCCTCTTATAAATCTCCCCACCAAAACACAAAAAACTCTCATCATAAATCTTCCACACTTGCATAAACCTGATTTACTATTGCAGGGCCTGATTGGCAGTTGGGTTGTTGTTTTTTGTTGTAAGACCCACCAATAATGAATGTTTTAAAAGGGGAGGAGGAGGGGAATGATTTGCCTCCCTTGTTGAGAGTCCATATACATACACACTGCTTCCACCCACAACCTCGTGCCAGTGGTCAGTAGGGAACAACTGAAACAATAATAAAGAATCAGATCAATTACTGCTTTTAGAAATGACAACTGGCAGGCCAGGGCACCTAAATAATATCTTCCCTCATCTAAAGTTCACTGAAATTAGCCAAGACATCCCAGTGAATTTCAACAAACATTAGTCTGGGTCCTGACTATAAATTACATATTAAAAATGCATTATATATGCATATGTATTATATATTATTATATATAAAGAGCTCCTAAAATCCATCAGGGGTCTGAATACTTTGTCACAGCTTGTCCTAGTCATCAGCAATCACTGCCAGCCAAAAGTGAAAGTTTTTTGAATGCAGCTGATAAAAGTGAAAGTGAGCTGCCAGTTCATGCTCTCTAAATACAGCAGTGATGCCAGACTGCTATTTGTGAGGTGTTCCCTGCACGTTCCTTCTTCCTAATAGGAGAAAACCTAGAAAATTGGGGGAAACAAGGAATAGGGTTAGGAGAACACATTAAATAAAATGCAGTGGCTTAGGTTTTCTTGGTCTCCCTACAAGAGATACTCCTGATCAAATGCTAAGGCACTACCTTCTGACACTGAGTCTTAATTCAGAGTTTTTTATTTGCAAGTCATTTACATCAGGGGAAAGGCTTCTCAAAATAAGTGAAGTACACATCAGCTTTCCAATTACTCTTTCTTCTCAGTTTCCTGGAATAATATCTTTTTTTTAGTTAGTGTCCTTTTACTATAGGATAAGCAGCTCACATGGAAGAGTGCAAAATTCAAATAAATTGATCACCGAAGGTGGGAAATAATGTCGTTTCCTAGGGACAGATTCTGGGGCGATATATGCCAGGATCTCAGACACATAGATGGTGAACTCAAACATTCTCTAGAACCCACTTTCTCTACCATGTCAATGGACCTAGATTGTCCTCAGCTCCCAAGATCTTCAAGGTCTCATGAAGGGCTGCTGTGAAATCAAGTTAAATCCTTGTCTGTGTTGCTTCTCAGCCCAAGCTCGTATTTGGGTAGCTGCTCAGCTATCTTCCAGCACTGCATTCTCCGTCCACCTTAATGACCTCTGTGTTCTTAAATGATACCTAGTTGTCCTCCAAACTTAAAGCCCACATGGACCAATGACTGTGTCCTGCTGAGACAGGAGCATTTCCAAGGCAGCCATGTCTACTTATGCCATTCATGTAGAGTGATGTAAATTAAGTATCTTCCACTATCCAGGCATATACACACAGGAAAAATACGTAAAATGCTGTGTGTCAAGCCATGTTTTCATAGTCTTCAAGGTACCAGGGATATCAAGCTTCAACATATGTATTGTTTTCCCCCCTCCCTCCTTTCTGGAAAGCTTTGAATAGTGCCCTTGATTTCAAACCAGGTTATATCTTGCACTGTTCTACCTTGACAAAACTATCTGCACCTCTGCTTAGGGCTTAGGGAATTGTGAGTATTTTAGCTTTTGCCACAGCTCTCTGCAGTGTGTTGGAGCCTGCATCCTCCATTCATTTCCCTCAGTTCTGTGGCAGGATAGTGGAAGTTCTCCAGTATAATCGTACAAAACTGGGGAATGATGATACGTTAAGTCTGAAATTGAATAGCTCTTTCTCCAGTTATTTTGGTGTTCTATTTAGTGCATTCTGCACTTCTTCTGTGATTTTACAATTTGTGCAACAAACTGCACCTTCACAGTGACAGGTTTTACTATGGTGCAAGTTTTGTTACTGATAGCTTGTAACTATCTCCTGAAAAGTTCTCTCGAGGAGAGATGTAAGGATTAGCAACTGGGAAAGGAGCAACTCATGACAGGGCACATTAGAAGCATCCAAGTCAGCCAGAGACCATACCATGTAGTACCTGCGGTTCTACTGAATGCATTAAGCCCTGGGATCCATCTGACAATCATTAGGTTCCAAAGCTAACCTGATGTTACTGGATCAAAACCTTCCAGAGCTGCCAGGATGGCTGCAGGCTCAGGCATACCTCACAAACTCACTCACTTTGGATTTCTGGGTCTTCCTTTGCACCATTCACTTCTTCAATACATTTATGTATTTGTAATGCACTGTTGAGGTAGGGGATGAATCCCACAGAAAACTTCCCCCTTTGTGTCACATCAGAAAGATGTACATGCAATGTTTTCCAATGGCTGCAAGCAAGCCCTGAGGCCAGGTCACCTTGGCTCCCTGTGGTGAATGGAGATGGGTAACTCGATGGGCTGTCAGAAAGCTGATTGTGACTGCAGTGGAGGTATCAAGGTGGCTGGATTAAAATCTCTCCCCCCTCTCCCTTCTGGGTGCAGAAAAGAGGTCCTCCTGAGGTGGAGCATGGCATAGAAATGGCTGCCCTCTTCCTCGCGCTTTTTCCTGTCCCTCTGTGGCCTGCTGACTCCTGGAAGGATTCCCACACATCCTTCCCCCTCTGCAGGTCCTCACAGCTCCATCTGCAATTAGACCTGTGGTCTTCAGAGTTACTCTGAGATCTTGCAGCACTGGAGAAAGTGCTGGCAAAAAAAAAGGTGTTATTATTACCATCATCAACATGCTGAAAGGTGCAGCTGCTTTCCCTTTGTCTATTAATATAATTTCCATGTTTTGTGCACAGGAAGCAGAGGAAAAAGTTGCATGACCGTCTTCGGCAGAGCTTGCGCTCGGAAAGGAACAATGTGATGAACATAGCCAACGGGCCACATCACCCCAACCCACCACCAGACAACGTCCAGCTGGTGAATGTAGGTTTTACTGCCCACGTTTCAGCCTAGGCTGCCAGTGCCAAAGCAAAGCTCACCGCACAGCTTTTAAATTTCTACCTGCAATGGGCTGGTGACTGAATTCTCTTGTCTTTCCCCACTCAGAAACAACTAGGGACTTTGCTAAAAATATGCAGTACAATGAGATGCCTTCTGCAGATGTCCAGTTTAGCTGGGGCATGCTGCAATGCTGAAGCTGTGCCTGTGGATCTAGGACACTAAAAGCAGAAAAACACCTCAGAAAAATGTACTAATGGCTCAACAGCAGGACTAAATGCTGTAGGGAGCAATTTCTTTGAACACACATCTTACTCTTTCTAGTACCCTTGGCCTGATGGGACAGTCGCTTAGGATCAGGAATGTAACAGTATGAACTCAGGGGTAAAATTCTCACTTGGACAGTAGCAGGGGCTGGGGAGATGACGCTGGGTCAGATATTCCACCAGCACCCTCCCACCACTTGTGAGACCAGAGCAGACAGTTACTCTTAACTAACCCCTTGCCCAAGCAATCTTAGAGGCTGGGGATCATGTGGCTTCTAGCCTCCTCTCCTCCCTTTCCCAGGAGAGCCTGTTGCCTGGTGGGAACATCAACTTCCTGACACCTCGAGCCATCCCTGCTCTCCTGTTCCACCATGGCTGTACATATTCATGCAGCTTGTTGCAGGGGTGAGCCCTGGCTCTGCTAAGTCAATGAACTCCCACTGAACTTGGTTAAGGCCAAGATGCCTTTTCAAAACAGCTCAGCTTCCAATATTTCCTCTCAAAAGACCTAAATCCATGGTCAGGTTATTAAGAGAAGGGAAACTAGGATTCCTCACTGAGCAGAATGGAGAGTCCTACCAGCAACAGTACGGGGGGGGACTCCAGATGAAAGCTGTGTTGGAGGGCACAGTACATGTCCAGCCTAGTCACAGGAGGCTTCCTCCCATTCTACAGATCACGCTGTGATGAATAGGTCTACCCTCGTGCTGCATCCCTGGACACTGAAAATAGCCATTTCCTGCCCAGATTCCTATCCTGCAATGAACAATTTTGACTGCTAACTACTGCTATCTTCTCCATCAAACAATAGTATTTTTGATGTATCTGGTAGTAAAGGGGGGCTTGCATTTCCAGATTTCTATCTGTGAGGACTTCTCAATCCCTTGTAAAATATCTATGTTGTTTATAGCTTGATCTGAATGCAGATCTTGGCTGATTTCCTCATTTGTTTCATCCTACTTACAGTTTAGATGGAATATGTGTGCAGAGGTGTACATGAATATGTTCATGTGTGTCATTGTGGCTTCTGCCTGTATTTAAGTGACAATGTTTATACTTTAGCACATTTAAAAAAACTTCTACTTTCAAGGGGAGAGGGAAAGGATTAGTAATTATGTCTGCAAATGTGCTGTGAATTACAGTTTGTAAACCTGAGGCATGTCTTTTTTTTTCCAGCAGTATGTTTCAAAAAATGTAATCTCCAGCGAGCATGTCATTGAGCGAGAAACAGAGACCTCATTTTCTACAAGCCACTACACCTCAACAACACATCACTCTGTGACAGTCACCCAGACACCCAGCCACAGGTACTGGAGGGGGATGGCAAACAGCACCTGTAATATCTGATCTGCTGCTGTTGCAAAACCAAAAAGATTTGTAAAAAAAGCAAACCCAGAAAAAAATCTATCTTCCCTTTGTAGGGTTTTCATTTTAAGACTAACAATATTTGAGGCATGTCATCTAACTAATTATCTTTCCAGGAATTCACAGAGAGCTTTATTTACTGAATGGCATTCCAGTGCTGTTACAGTGAATTTTAGTATATGCACATTGCTGAATCAGTAACAGTCTTTGTGACTGGGAGGTCCTCCTACCCTCTCCTTATATCCACACATGCAAAACCATCTTGATGCATGTGGATTCATACAGTTCACAAAACTCTGTAGTCCCAGTTACCAACCTGAATGTCACACTGCATATCCCAAGAAGCAACAGAGCCTTTCCTTCACCCAGACTAAACTTCTGCTCATCTGCATTTGCCACCATACCACCCTCTCATTCTCCCCTCCCTTCTTCTCCTCTGGTTGTTGCTCTCCAGCTGGAGTAATGGCCACACTGAAAGCATCCTCTCCGAAAGCCACTCGGTTCTCGTCAGCTCCTCCATGGAGAACAGCAGGCACACCAGCCCAGCAGGGCCCCGGGGCCGCCTCAATGGCATCAGCGGGCCACGGGAAGGCAACAGCTTCCTGCGGCATGCGAGAGAGACCCCTGACTCCTACCGAGACTCTCCTCACAGTGAAAGGTAGGACACACCACCTCATTGCTTTCAGCTGGCAAGGCCTGGTGTTTCCAGATGGTTTCAAAGCTTGTGAGCACAGGAAGAAAACCAACAGTGCAGCTGTTCATGTAGGTCATGCAACTTTTCATTTTTAAAAGTGGAGGGCTTGGTAGTCATTTAAAGTCTACGAAAAACACTTTTTTCCTTCTTGCCTCTTCTGGATTTATTCCTAATAGCCAACAGTTTACATCTGAATAAGCTCCACTGCTGTAATTTGTCAGAAATTTACGGTTTAAAGTAAAAGCCAATCTTTGCCTAATTATCAGTATCATAGCAAAAGTAAGTGAGAAAGCTGTGGGATTTTGTAAGACACAAAAGCTGGGGAAGAAACCAATGTATTCATTCATAGGAGGAGGGCACTAAGGACTCTTAAACAGTATAGAAATTCTGCCATCACCTACTTTCTAAGGGATTCTAGTTCCTAAACCAGTTATCTCCTTCAAAACTTCCCCTTGATACTTTATTAAAGCAGGGAACACAAAGTGCAAACCAGAAAAACCCAGGTCATTATTAAATCAGGAGTAGCCAGAAATAAAGCTGTCCAGGATTTTTCCAACAAAGTAATTTTTTCTATGAAAAGCCTGGTCCATCTATACCTAAGATCTGTCTTGAACTGTGTCAGTTTCAAGAAACCTTTTACTGAAAAAGTCCTCTCAACTTTAGGTTAGGATTTTATCTAAAGAGCTTGGCATAGCCCCAGACCAGCAAAAGAAAGACTGAGAAGAAACAAGATACTTAAAGAGAGCTTTGCTCCCAACAATCAGAGGCAGAAGAAAAGGACAATAAAAGGTTACTGGATGCATTATTTGAGCACTGTGAAATCACAAGGAATTTGATCTTGTGGGATGTCCATGATGTCAAAAATACAGCTGGGCAATCCCCAAGAAGACTGAGTTGTGTAGGAGACAAATTTTAGTTTCCAAAAAAATGAGCAGGTACAGCAAAATGAACAAAAGGTACAAAAAAATCAGTAAGTACAGCAAAAGCCATTTCTGTGGTACTCCGTCTGCTACACAAACAACTGCTTAGCTCCAGGATATGGCACAACATCTGAGGGCTCTCTGAATAAGGCCTGTACGACCAGTAAGAATAGTCAACTGTTTCTCTCCTTACAACAAAGATATCTCTTATTTACCGTGGAATTGAATTCCAAAATGCATGGCTCACATGACATAAACAGCCATGTTCACAATACAGCAGAGCACTTCAGCAAGGCTCAGAGTGTGCTTAAGTGCTTTGCTGGATCCGGACCTTTAGCAGTAAATATTGCATTGTGTCCTGCCTAAGAACAGGATGCATGGCCACACACCTGCCAACAGCAAGCATTACAGTTTAGTAATATATTTGGGCATCTGCGTGCCCAAGATCAAACAAAGATCATTCATACTGCCTTCCTGCATTGCCTGGGGCACCAAGAGAATAATTTTAATATGAGCTGTTTGGATTTTAGAGAGTCGGGGAAAGGAATGTATGACTTTCTCTTTCAGTGAGAAGAAAGAAGGCATTTCATCAGTTATTGTGTTCCTTGAAGATTATGCTACAGGTGAAAAGAAGCAACACTTTTGTGATAATTCACAAGATATTGATGGCCTAGTTTGTGCCTGAAACAAACATGAATTTGGAATTCAGACGATAGCTCCCTAGGCATTAAATAAGGCCTCATCTGTATTTAGCAAGCAGGAAATATATGGCAGATTATTTCTGAGATAGATTGCTTGTATATGTGTGTATATAAGGGGGAAAATGAGAGTTATTTGCAACTAAAAATGACTCTGAAATATAAAGGAATGCATGAGCTGACAAATGACTTCCTGAAAGCATCAGATGTTGCTGTGCATTTGTAGCCGAAGGCTGTGCTCCCTAAACCCTCCTATCCCCAAGCTACTTCACAACATGAATTTCAACATGAAATAGAATAGACATTACAAGGGATTCTTTTGCAGAACCCCCTCCCTTTGTTGGATCCCATCCCCTGACACCTGTTTACATGAGCAGAGGACCCCAGCACCTGTATTTTAGAAAGTCCTTAGCCGCCTTGCAGGAGGGAAGACCAAAAATGCTGTCTCTGCACAGAGGGCTGGACTATACAGTGAAGTTGGCAGCATGTAACTAGTTAATGCTTGTTGTCTGTCTGTGGACACACTCTGATCCCCTCTCAATGAGCCAGCATGATTTACCTCTTGTTAGCTGTGAAGCTGGATAAACCTTTTAACCTTCCTTTCAGGATGGACTAGAGCTGCATGTGTTCAGCTGCTGTGCCTCAGTTTATGGACAGCAGCTTGTTAGCACTGCCCCATTATGGTGTGAGGGAATACACCAGAAACACATGAATGTGCAACAACCTAGTAAAAAACATAACACTAAAATGCCAAGATGATGTACATCCAACACTGTACCAGCTGTGGAAGTACAGTGGTACTGTAGAAGTAGAAAGGCTTACGTTTTTCAGACAATGCCTGTTTAAAAATGTGAAAGGGATGAAAAGCTCAGTTACAGAAGTTCCAGAATGACTTCATTCATCCCATGCACAGACCTATTAATTGTTCTCTGCTCTCACTAGCAACAAACTTGATTAACTCCCATGCATAATTCCAGTTTGGTTTTATTTCTTCTTTCCTCAGTTGGTGCAAATCAATATGCCTCTACTGACATTAATTTACTCTACTACTCATCACTTCAAGATTTGCCTGGTTTCTCTTTTATACAATAACTCTGTTTTAATCAATTGTAATATGTGCAACCGAGTCATAGGTTGGATAAGAAAGTTGGATTCAGTAGGTTTTTTAATTTCAGACTCAGATAAAAAAATCACTAATGAAAACTAAACAACTTCATTAATCTCAGACATATAACTTGTCTGAATTGGCCTGTATAAGAGATGGAACTTAGGAAGATTTTACGTTTGGACACAGATGAAATTCAGGCAGGTGAACTTAGGATAAGAACAAAAGCAAAGACAAACTGTGCAAAATGTCCGTCTGGGCACTGTGCCATTGATCAAGAGATTTCAGGCAAATCCTCACCTGGCATGAATCCACACGACCTCATAGCATCTCCTGTTGCTCTGCGAATTTTAAACAGCTGAAAGGCTCAAATTTTTTGTCCTCTTTTCTGGGACACACTCTGTATGAACACCTGAGCTTCATTTTCAGAAATCACCTTTGATAACTACCCTTCCCACAGAAACATATGAAGGAATAGGGTCAAATTCTACAGAGCAATCATGAACACTAGGCCAGACAGCCCTCTCATTTGTTCCCACAGAAGGACAAATAAAACTCCATGGTTTTTTGCAGACAGAGCTACCAGCCAGGGCAACTAGCAGTCAAGGAGTGGAGTTGCACAAAGCTGCTGGGACAGTGCTGCAAATCCTCCTCTGACTACCTCCAGTGACTAAAATTAGCAGTATCTGGCTTTAGATTTCGTCCAAACTTTGTTTTCCTTCTTAGCCTGAGAAAGCGTGGTTGCCAGAAGAGGGTGAAGTCCCAAGAGGACTGTCCCTTATTTCCCTTCCTTTCTCTACTCCAGTCTGTTTATGTGCACCCTAGGTTCTGGTCAAATCCTGCCAGAAGTACAGCAGCAGTTTTTCTTTTGAGAAAATAGTTGCAAATGCCTTTTGCTGCTGTCAGCCCCCTAGTCTCTGAATCCCCTTCCTGGATTCTTTCTGGGAAGTGATTCTGGAAAATAATTTACAGCATCTCCGTGGCTCTTCTGAGGCAGACAGACCTGGGAGCTTTGCCGTGATCCTCCTGCTCTCAAACATTTTTGCCTAGAATTCCAGAGGTCAGCAGGATCTGATAGAATTAAGAGCAACAAAGGCCCTGTGTGAGCATCCTGAGGATCTTAAGGGATACCAGCCTTTTCCCTTTCAGCCCATGGCTGCTGTGTTCACGTGGCACCATCGCTTCCTGTGCTTGCAACTTTTCCCCATCTCTTTTCTTCAGGTATGTTTCAGCTATGACCACACCAGCTCGCATGTCACCCGTCGATTTCCATACTCCAACTTCTCCCAAGTCCTGCCCCTCCAAAATGTCACCACCGACTTCCAGCTTGACCATTTCTGTCCCTTCGGTGGCAGTGAGTCCCTTCATAGAAGAGGAACGACCACTGCTCCTGGCAACCCCACCACGGCTACGTGAGAAGTATGACCACCACCTTCAGCAGTTCAACTCCTTCCAACACAATGCTGCCCATGAGAGCAACAGCCTGCCACCAAGTCCTCTAAGGATAGTCGAGGATGAGGAGTATGAGACCACGCAGGAATACGAACCAGCACAGGAGCCTCAAAAGAAACTCACCAATAGCCGGAGGGTCAAAAGAACAAAGCCCAATGGCCACATTTCCAGCAGGGTAGAAGTGGACACTGACACAAGCTCTGAGAGCAGCAGCTCTGAGACCGAAACCGAAGACGAAAGAATAGGCGAGGATACACCATTCCTGAGCATACCAAACCCCATAGTGACCAGTCTGGAGCCAGCCACTGCCTACCGGCTTGCTGAAAGCAGGACTAACCCAGCCAATCGCTTCTCCACACCGGAAGAGTTGCAAGCGAGGTTGTCCAGTGTGATAGCTAACCAAGACCCTATTGCTGTATAAAACGTAAAACACATAGATTCACATGTAAAACTTTATTTTATATAATGAAGTATTCCACCTTTAAATTAAACAGTTTATTTTATTTTAGCAATTCTGCTGATAGAAAACAGGAGAGGAAAAAAAAAATCTTTTATAAATTAAATATACGTATGTACAAATGTGTTATGTGCCATATGTAGCAATTTTTTACAGTATTTCCAAAATGGGGAAAGATATCAATGGTGCCTTTATGTTATGTTATGTTAAGAGTAAGTTTGTACAGTTACAATGACCGGTGTCCCATAGTATCTTGCAAAACCTTCTAGCCCTAAGTTGTCCTGGCTTTTTTGTGCACGGCATTATAATGACTGGGTGTATGATTTGCAAGAATTGCAGAAGTCCCTCTGGTTGCTTGTTGTAGAATCCCCACATCAAAAAGCCCTATAATGTCACTCCCACCCTATCCACTCCACCAGAAAAACACACATACACACACAGAGGGAGGAAAAAACAAAAAAAAAGAAAAAAACAAAAACCGGGGGGGGGGGGGG
>JANVCC010010034.1:430933-642850 GCA_025345505.1 Todiramphus chloris collaris | reverse complement strand
AAAAGGAAGACAAAAATATTTATATTAGTTTAAGTTACTGGGGTAAATATAATAGTAGATATCTTTAACCAAGCAAGGAAAGCAAGGAAGAAATCTAGCTGGAAAACAAATGCCACTAATAAAAGTGCAATCAGTTTTCACCTCTCTTTTTTAATGTTGATTTCTAATAGATGACTTTTCCTTTTGCTCCCCCTCAATTTTCTCCCCTTTCTACTCCTCCTCAGAAAGAACCTTGACAAGCTTCTAGCAATACCTTGTTAGAGTTGCTGTTGGAGGAAGGGTTACTCTTGGACACAGAAATTACTTTCAGGGAAGAACTGATTTGCTGAATGGCTAAAAAGTATAGGCAAGTAGGAAGGACATAGAGGAAGTGCGGAGTTCATTTACTCGCCTTTATTGATTCCTTTATTTTGGGGTGAGAGAGGCAAGGCTGATGTAAGGCCCATTTATGAAGGCAGACACACCATATGGGTTACAGCCATAGTGTGCATAGCTATCTGATATCAGTGTTTATATAGCCAGAGATGGCCTTTGGCTAGTAATGAACAAGCATGCTGTCAGTGCTAGAGTGGTTGCATCCATTCAGACAGAAGTAAATGTCCTCTTTTGCACTGAATTCCCATCAGTTTAGTCACGGTCACTCTGCCTCTTCTTTTGATTTTTGTTGTGTGTTCTGTTGGAACAGCATAGACTCAGGATTGATGTGGAAAACAAATGTTTTTCCTAGACTCCAGGGATTCTGAAAAGGGGAACATATGTTTTACAGGTATTACTAAACTCTAAATAAGAGCCATGTCCAGAGAAAAAGAATTTCAGCCAAACTATACTCATCCTTTGGGCCACATCCTGGTCCCAGTTAAATGAAGAGAAGTAAGTCAAGGGAATTTTGTGATACATAAACCCAAAGAACTAAAGTACCGCCTCAGTAAATTGTTCAAGCATATGCTTATGCTAGTCATGGAAAAAGTTATCTTCAGCACGTGCTAGACTCCCATTGACACATCCAGTGCATGCATAAAGTTAAGCATACAATTAAGACTTTTGCTGAACAAGGTGTGCTATTGATTTGAGACCTGAAAACAAAATTCTTAGTAAATTAATCTGTTTATCAGGATGATGAAAATCAGTGACTTGCTCACTGTATGTATCAACGACATCACATTAGTAAGAACATGGGTGAGTCTACCAGACCACCAGATTTAGCAGAAAAAGAACAAACCTTAGTATAGAAACAGATCTTAATGAAGAAAGAAGATGATGACAAAGTTGTACACTAGGATCTTGGTGGTAGAAGCAAAAGGCTAGGAAACTAGCACAGCTTTTGGCTACGTGGTGGCTGAAATAGCACTGCATATTTGAGAAATCTATGGGAGATGGCAAAGCTTGTCAAATACGTACTGTCTGGATTTAAGTCCCCTTTGCCGTTTTTTCCCTATCTGGCATGTATTGAACACACTTTGCCTTTGCAGACCAAAACAAAAGTTATCTACAAATTCTAGGTACCATGCATTCAGTTCCATTCCTTTAGTCATGCCTATTTATCTGCAATCCCGTGCAGCAGAACACCCACCTCCCCAGTAACTCTGCAACTCAGTGTACACAGGGACAGGTGGGCTTTCCTGATGCAGACCACCAGTTTCTAAAGGATTTGTACTTTTGAGTTTCCACAGGCACTTGAAAATCTGTCCTTTCAGTAAAGTCTCTGATACTGCAAAGATCTCATAGGACAGACAAGACAGAAAAAGAACAGCAGAGGAACAAGAGATTTGCCCCCAGATCACCCATTTTAGTGGCAAATAGAGATTATAACACAGGTGTTCTGTAATCTCTCCCAGCATAGATCACCCTCAAGGCCAGCTCTCATTGAAGTGTCTGTGATAGCTCAGACAGGTTAATCAGAATGAAAAGGGAACTTGCCTTGAAGTGGAGCAAATTATTTGACTGCTAACACTGTTATTAGAGAGGGTCAGTATAAAACGAAGAAGCATTTGTGTGCTTTGCAGCTGTACATGTGAGATTTATTTGGTGTAGGTCTAGGGGAAGATGTCACACCTCTTCTGTTGCAGTGCCTCAAAGTCAAAGTGGTGTGCAACCCCTGCTCCTCCTCTCCCTGTTATATATAGTAGTGTGTTATAGGGTAAGCATGAAATTAGGCTGGAGACTTCACAAAGACCTAAGAAAAAGAAAATACAATTGGGGATATGGCTGCCTAAGCCCTTAGGTCTTTGGGGAGAACCCAACCTTACAGCACAACTCATGCAACAGTGAGTTATGGGAGTTGTCCTGGCTTGGCACTCACAGAAGTGGGAGCAGGACATGGCCCCTCACCTCTGGACTTGCTTTTAGCACACTGTGAGGGTGCTCTGTGTCAGTCAAGTCTAAACCTCAAAGTTAGCAAGTCTACACCTCAAAGTTAGCAAGTCTACATGACCACAGGTCCTGCTGGCAGGATGCAGCTGGCTCCTGCTGGCCAAGGGGCTGGAAACTGCAGCAACGCGGCGCAGAGCCAGCAAGTGCCTACAGGAAAGGCCAGTTCCCCTGATGGGGATATTCACTTCGTTACCTGGACCTCTGAGCTAGGCATCCCAACACCCTTGAACCATCACTGTGTAACCCTTGCCAACTTTTGGCTGAAAGTCATGGCAAGGAGAAATGTACTTTGAAGAGGGGGTAGATATTACAGTGGTAGCAGAGTTGTTCAGATTGTTCTGGTTACTTTCCATGTCATTTAACTTGAGCCATGAGTTTTCCCTGTGTATGTTTTTATATGCAGGAATTATTCCTGGTAAAAGGCTTCCTTCAGGTTACATAGCTGGAATATGTTGTGCACAACCTGGTATAGCCTACCTGTTCAGCTGATGTAAATCATTACAGCTCCACAGAGGTTCTCAAGTAACAGAAAACCTATTCCCTTCTCTTGGCCCTGCTATTTGCTTCCTTACTTGAGCCACCCCAATACCCCCAGGCTTAAGAGATCAATTACTGCCTTTATCAGGGAAACAGGAAAGCTGCTCTTTCCAGTCCTCCAAAACAACAACACTGCATCTCCCTGCTTCTCTCACACACATTGCAAGCAGTTTCCTGAGCATCCAGGATAGCAAATGTGTGTACCCTCAAAGGACACACTACTCAGCCTGTTGAACACTTCTTGGCCCTGCAGTGTGGATACTTACCATCAGCTGGGACTTACTTCTAGTAAGAGACAAAAAAAGCACCTATGAAATGCTGCAGAGAAGGGCAGACAAAGAACATGGCCAATTATCATCATTTGTAATTCTCTATTCTATTGTAAATACATCTTGTACATACTTGGATGTTTTCATCATTTACTGACTTTATGGATTATGTGTTAAATGAAACTCTCTTAGTTTATTGTGTAACACTGTAAATAACATAATCTTTATTATTTATGCATAGGCATCTAACACATGGAGAACGTTATTCTCATATTATTTTAAGATATATGTCAAAAATATGTTGCATTTTTCTTTTTTGCTTTGAGAAAATTGTAATATATCCTCTTTTTCCCCTCTTTTCCTTTAAAAGAAAAATGAATGCTAATTTATTGTTCAGGAGAGAAAGGGGATGTAACTGAAAGGCAAACTGTTCAAAGAACATGCTATGGAAGCCACAAGCTACTGATAAACTAAAGAATTTATTATCCCAAATACAGCAATAAGTAATTGTTGATTTATTAAGATTTTGTTATTCATTTTCAGTAAAAGAGGTGCTGGATTAAATTATGTGTGGTACTGGCCCAGCTGCTTAGCAGACTGTGTCAGGTCACTAACCACCATCTTTCTGGATCCAAACTTTGTTGTAAAGGTCTTGTTCTGTCTTTGTGGGCCACTGTTCCCTGAGTTTTCTGACTCATCCCTATGGAGGTCTCTGGCAGACACTCTTGTTTCTGTGTACAGTATTTTTAGTTTCTTAAGTTATAATTATTAGCATTACCCTGCCCATTACTACTCAAACTGGATGAGAATCTTGGGAGGGGGGTGGAAATGACAGTCTTGGGGCTGTGAGAGCCTGATCTACACAAATGTCACCTCACTGCTCAGTAGCAGCCAATAAAGCAAACCAGATATTAGGAATTACTAGATGACATCACCATGACACTGTATAAATATATGATTGGTGCAGATCTTAAATACAATGAGTAGTCCTGATCTCGTGTCAAAATAGAAACAGTTTGATGGAGAAAGGTTTGGAGGGCAACAAATGGGTGGACAAATACCTGTGTCTGGTGATGTCCAGGGGCACTGAGTAGGGTGCATCTCATTTGTCTGGAAGAAAGGACAGCTGAGGGCAGATATCACAAAGGCCTATGGAAACATAATTACCTTGTAAAGGGTAGGAAAGAACTAGCTGTTCTGTACCTCTTCCAATATAAGAAACTGAGTTCTCACTCAGAACTACTGGGTGACATATTCAGAAAGATATGACTCTTCATGTGAGGTGTGGGGTTCTTGAAGAACAGCTTGCTGCAAGAGGTTGTGGATCATAAAATTTTGCTTGGGCTCAAGGGGAGTCCAGATCCTAGACAGTAATCCCATGAGAATTACTAAATCTATGGAAGCCACATCAGATGTGGGAAATACCTGAACTGAAAATGTATGGAGGCTGTATAAGGTGGAAATATCATGCATACTCATCCTGATCTTACCCTTCTTCACATATCTGCCACCCTTGGAGGAAGGCCAGAGCAGATATCTGAGCTGACTGTCCTTACATGATATATTCATATGAAAAGTCATTTGCTATTGACAAGCGTTAAAAAAGAGGAAAGCTAGGAGTGAGCAGAAGAGGGAGAAATGCACCAAAGACATCTTGTATGTGTTTCACATCTATTTGTTCCCAGGACTAATGGAAACATGTAGGTGAGATTTCTTCCACCTACCTATAGGTATTGAATGATATGACAAACTGAGGAAGGATGGAGGAATGGAAGGATAGAATGAAGAGATAGACGAATGGAGGCAGGGAGAGAGAAAGTGAGGAAGGGAGGGACAGATGTGTGTGGGTTTTCTATCACTCTTCCATCCGCATTCTCAACACAGAAAGTGAAGACCTAGCAGGCCAGTCCTGCCAGGCCAAGTCTGCATTTGGAAAGGTTCAGTTCCCTTCTGTCAACTTCCCTGACTTTCCACTGCTTGTAGAGGGATCCTATAGCTGTTCGTGTGGGTGCTCGGGCTATTTGCCTCACCTGAATATCTTAGTTGGGTAGGGCCTTGACACCTCAGAGGAAGCCCAAACCAACACAACATTTCACAGTACTACCATTGAGGAGAGGAAGATGCTTCTCTTATCTTCTGTTGCAGGCTATTGAAACAGTAGTGGGTTGCCACAGGAAGCCAGTCTCCTCAGGCATCCCCACTGACCTTATTGGGTGGGAGAGTAAGACAGAGGATTTCTGAAGCAATTAAGTACCATAAGAACCACTCAGAGACAACAGAACTAAGGATCTCACATCATGTTAGACACGGACCACAGTGCTTTAAGGAACATATGCTCACGTGTCCCAAATGTCTGTCCTTGCAAAAAAGCACTTTTTGTCACTCCATGCTGTCTTCATATTTTTGTCTCTTTCTGCCAAGCTCCTGCCTCCACACTTCTCCACAAGGTCTGGAAGCAGATGTCCTCAGGGAACAATCAAACCCTTCTCATTTCTGCAGCCCACAGCTGGGTATGCCCTTAGCATGCCAACTCTATCCTGTCATGAGCACATGATTTGGATGATGTGTTACTCAAGTTAGTTCTCTCTGTCTCAGCTACAGTTCATGGGACAAATGTCTCTAGATGCTGTAGCTAGTCAATGATGATTAACCCTGTGTAGCCCAAGGAAAGCAACATGGATTGAGTTAAAAACAAAGAACACGAGCCTGAGAACTCTTCTTTAGTGACAACAAACCCTTAACAATGGCACTGTGAACCCTTCAGGGCTGATCCCAGAGTGTTGATTCTACCTGGTGCTGTCACCTTTTGCTGGAGTCATTACAAAGTAGCCCTTATGAGAAAAGTTGTACTGATTGCAAAATTATTCCCCATACTAAGTGTGTCAGGAAAAATGTCACAAATCACTGGTGTGTTCCTGATGCCCCCATTTCCATCCACCAAGACAAGGACTGCAGGAAAGTTTCACATCTCTCAGCAACAAGAAGTGGAACATGATCAGGCCCATGAACATTTAGGAAGGCTGCAATGTCAATGGAGCTGAGAACAGTATGGGTCTCTCCACCCACTGGGTATTTAGAGCTCTGCACTTTCTAAACATCGCATAAATTGTCTGTGCCTGAGAGTAAGCCATCAGTATGAAGAGAATTAATTAACCCTGAAAGCTAGACATCACTCTTAATTTAAGACTTTTGGTCCAGGACTTAACCTAGCACCAACTTTAGCTGGAAGCTGGACATGTAACATAAATAGCAGCTGCTGAGGTTTTCATTTTGTTTTCTTCCCCTTGGGGACAGCAAAAGACTTCCCTGCACTGGATGAGATGGCATGGAAACTCAGCATAGAGGAACCCTGGCAGCAATGCACAGGAACCACCCAAAGTAAGGCCAACTCTTCTGATGACAGCAACAGAAGAGGTGGTAAGGGAGTCATTGCAAGGTTACATGATCATCAGTTGGTAGGGAGTACAGTGATTGTTAACAACAGATTAAATCATTACTCCAGTAATGGTAAATTTATAATAAAGCTTCAGAAACCAAATACTTTGTCGGAGGTATTTTAACTTTCCCTGCACAGGACTGCAGACAATTGGGTGATGTATTCGCTATTTGTACACACACATACAGTCTCCCAATTTGCTGTAATAATTTCCTGATGTTCAGTGCACACCACTCAGTGACAGGAAAAGAAAAATGCTTCCACAAGTCCCATAAGCAGCTGCAAGTTTGCCTGTGTCCAAGAGGAAACACCTTTTGCACAGTGGGGAGGAAAAAATGACGGTGGTATTTGACCTGTACAACTATGAAGAGATGGAAAGGGAATGCCTCGTGCTTCCCCAATTGGAGAGAATGGATCACAGCTTGTACAGTTGCCTTCAAAGGGCCACAACTGAGAAGGAACTGGTGAGGTGGAGAACTGAGGGGACTCAGACCAGAGTGAAGGGTGACGGTGTGTCTCCTATTTCATTGAAATAAACCTAGACACAAAGGATTCATACCAAACAGAAAGAAAGACACTGAAGATGCCCACATGATGGGTCCTGGACCCCTCTATGTGTCAAAGAGAGGATCTCCAAAGAGTAATTCTTGTCCTGAGTTCTGGCTCTCAGGAGATTCCCATCTTGTGCTTTATCTTCACACCCTAAAAGCTGAGGGTTAGTCAGATCCTTCACAGAAACAGATGGTAATTAATTAATGTTTATGAGGAGACAGATATCTGCACCTACAGTGTCATTCCTGGAAAAAACAACAGGAGCTACTAGGGCTGTGAAAGCAGTAATAGGAAATAAAGGCCACTTCCAGGAATGCCACAGTATAAATTCAGAAACCTGAAATTCGGCATCCAGTTTTAAAACCATCCCTTAGTAAGTACTCTAGAAAATAAAATAATACTATCCTAATGATACATGAACCATTTCAATCATTAAAAACCCTCTGTAATTCTGACATCTTAGTCACACCATCTTACTATATTCAACTAAAACATGCAATATTTATCCAGTGGTTCACGATTATGAAATAAAGTTCAAAGTAATAAAACTCCAAATAAGAACTGTCAGACCATAGTTATCATTGTGTCTGTTTTATAATCAGCAGCTCAGTTGTCATGGTACTAAATCATGTATTCTGGGTCATAACAGTGAAGTAACAGAAAGGAACTCTTACAGTTTAATCCCTATTACTTTCATTTCTAAGTTCTAACTTCCTTCAAATAAGACTTACAAAGCCTGTTACAAACAGCTTTACCAAATCCAAAGAGGAAATTGTGATTACTGAAATCTATGTAATAGATTAGAAGTCCAGGTAACCTGAAGTCCAAGTAACAGGATCTTCATGGTAATTCTACCCTCATCAATTTCTTTATTTGGACTCCTGATACAGTCCAGAGCCTATCTTAGTATTCCTCTGTCTCTCATAATTAGTTAAAATTGCCATTCTATCATGGCATTTGTGGTATTTTCAGTAAATTTAACTTGCTGTCTTAGAACTTCATTTGACTGACAAGCACTCCACTGGCTCAGCAGCAACACAGCTTTCAGCTTGCTGCCTAGGTGACTGCCATAGATTGTCAGCTGCAGGAGAGCAGCATACTTGCTGCTCTGTCTTTGGTATTTCACCAGGATCACATGATCAATGTCAGCACACAGTTCTAGGGTGTCCTTTGGAAATACCTTTGGTTCAAGATCGAAAAGTGCTGAGTTTGTCTGTTTTCCACTGCCTTCCCACACACATGCACTGTACATTTCAGATTTAAGGAATTTGAAAAAGCTTTTGAGGGGGAGAAGAACAAAGGGGATGCTACAAAGATATGTCTCAGGAGCCAAAGATAAATAGCTTTGCCATATTTAGCTTTGTTACACTCATGGAGCATGGTATTATTCATCACTAACTGAGGTGATAGGAAATATGCCATACTGCTTGAGGAATGAGGAGGCAGAGGAGCATTCTGCAGGAGGCTGGCAGAGATCTCACAATCACTTGTCCTGGTGGGGGACTTTAACCTACCAGACATCTGCTGGAAATATAGCATAGCAGAGAGGAGACAGACTAGGAGGTTCCTCATGTGTATGGAAGATAACTTCCTGACACAGTTGGTAAGTAAACCTACCAGGGGAAGTTTCTTGCTAGATCTGTTCATGAACAGGGAAGGACTGGTGGGAGATGTGGTGGTTGGAGGCCATTTTGGGATTAGCCACCACAAAATGATTAAGTTCTCAACCCTTAGTGAAGTAAGGAGAGGGGTTAGCAAAACCTCCACCATGGAATTCTGGAGGGCAGACTTTGGCCTGTTCAGGACATTGTTTGCAAGAGTGCCATGGAAGAGAGTCCTGAAGGACAAAGGGGTTGAGAAAGGCTGTACAATATTCAAGAAGGAACTCTTAGAGGTGCAGGAGAAGGCTGTCCTCGTGTCCATAAGATGAAATGGCAGGGAAGAGACTGGCCTGTCTGAACATGAAGTTTTTGCTGGTGATCAGGAAAAAAAGGAGTTTACCTCCTTTGGAAGAGGGGGAAACAACCTCAGGGTGAGTATGGGGATCTCATTAGGTCATGGAGAGAAAAAATTAGAAAGGCAAAAGCCCAGCTGGAGCTCAATCTAGCCATTGTCATAAGGGACAACAAAAAAAAAAAAAAAAAGATTTTACAATTACATTAACAATGAAAAGATAGCCAGGAAGGATCCTCATCCTTTATTGGATGCAGAGAGAACATTACAACCAAGGATGAGGAAAAAGGCTGAGATACTTAATGCCCCCTCTCCTCTGTCTTTATTAGTCACACCAGCAACCCCCAGGGTATTCAGCCTCCTGACCTCAAAGATAAGGACAGCAGAACAACCCTCCCATAATCCAAGAGGAAGCAGTTAATGACCTGCTATGGCACCTGGACACTCACAAGTTCATGGGGCCAGATGGGATCCACCCTGGAGTACTGAGGGAGCTGGCAGAAGAGTTCACCAAGCTTCTCTCCATCATTTATCAACAGTCTTGGCTAACAGGGGAGGTCCCAGATGACTGGAGGCTCACCAATGTGAATCCCATCTACATGAAGGGCTGGAAGGAGGATCTGGGCAGCTATAGGCCTGTCAGCCTGACCTTGGTACCTGGAAAAATTATGGAGAGGTTCATCTTGAATGAGCTCACATGGCAAGTGCGGGACATCCAGAGGATCAGGCCCAGCCAGCACAGATTCCGGAAAGACAGGTCCTGCTTGACCAACCTGATCTCATTCTGTGACCAGGTGACCCACGTAGTGAATGAGGGAAAGGCTGTGGACGTTGTCTAACTGGAATTTAGTAAAGCCTTTGACACTGTCTCCCACAGCATTCTCCCAGAGAATCTGGCAGCCCATGGCATAGACCGGTGGAGTCTTCACTGGGTTAAAAACTGGCTGGCTGGCCAAGCCCAGAGAGTTGTAGTAGTTAAATCTAGTTGGTGGCTGGTCACCAGTGGTGTCCTCCAGGTCTCAGTTGTGGTGCAGATCTTGTTCAATATCTTTATCAATGATCTCAGTGAGGGGATTGAGTGCTGCCTCAGCAATTTTTCAGACAACACCAATTGCGTGGGAATATTGATCTGCTTGAGGGTAGGAAGGCTCTGCAGAGGGTTCTGGACAGGCTGGATCAATGGGCTGAGGCCAACTGTATGAGGTTTAACAAGGTCAAGTGCCAGATCCTGGATTTTGGTCACAACAAACCCATGCAACACTACAGGTTTGGAGAGGAGTGGCTGGAAAGCTCCCCAGCAGAAAGGGACCTGGGGATGCTGGTCAGCACCCAGCTGAATATGAGCTAGCAGTGGGCCCAGGTGGCCAAGAAGGCCAATGGCAACCTGGGCTGTATCAGGAATAACATGGCCAGCAGGGGAAGGGAAGTGATCGTGGCCCTGTGCTCAGCACTGGTGAGGCCACACCTTGAGTACTGGGTTCAGTTCTGGGCCGCTCACCATGAGAAAGACATTGAGTTGCTGGAGCAAGTTCAGAGAAGAGCAACCAGGCTAGTGAAGGGTCTTGAGAACAAGTGCTATGAGGAAAGGCTGAGGGAATTGGGACTGGTTAGTTTGGAGGAGAGGAGGCTGAGGGGAGACCTTATTGCTCTCTACAGCTCCCTGAAAGGAGGTTGTAGTGAGGTGGGTGCGGCCTCTTCTCTCAAGTAAATAATGAGAGGATGAGAGGAAATGGACAGAACTTGCACCAGGGGAGATTTAAGTTGGATATTAAGAAGAATTTCTTTACAAAATGAGTAGTCAGGAGCTGGAATGGGCTGCCCAGGGAGGTGGTGGAGTCGCCATCCCTGGAGGCGTTTCAAAAACGTAGATGAGGCACTACAGGACATACTTAAGTGGGATGGTGAGGTGGGGTTTTTTGGGGGTTTTGTTTTGGTTTGGGGTTTGTTTTGTTGTTGTTGTTTTGTTGTGTGGGGTTTTTGCTGTTGATGATTGATGGATGCAGTGATCTTAGAAGTCTTTTCAAACTGTGACAATTCTGTGATTCTGTGAATAAGGTGATGCTGAACTTCAGAGTTTCAAAACCCCTAGCAGCTAAGGAGTGGCACCCAGAGACCTGGCTGACCCAGCAGCTCCAAAGGCATTCAGAGTATTGCTTTAATAAGGCTGCCATCTGTTTGCGTTGCAGTGCATCATGTCCCAGCCACATGTGGAGGCTTTAAAGGTCAGCCATTCTTGGCTGCAACTTGCTTTCAGCTGTGCCGAGCGCTTCCAGACTGGCAGGGAAGCTAGAAGCTTGAAAACACCTACCCAGGGCTTTCTTCCTGAAGCCAGTGAGGGGACCCAGGATCTCACCAGTGCTCCTCCCAGCCCAGAGGAGGAGGAAATAAATGCACAGCTTGACTTTCTGTATGTTGGCCTGAAACCAGACACTGTGTCAGTATTCTGCTATGACAGCTATGGCATTGAGAATTATTTTAGAACAGAGGCATCCAGTGATTTAGAAGCTGAACAATCTCTTGCACCAAAGAGCAAATGTTTTTCCTGATTTGTTAGAGGGGTGGTGGGTGGAAGCTGAGATGATGAAACGCAATGGAAACTTGCAGCCTGCAGGCTGGGTTAGAGTCCTACAAAGCCTGAGGGCACAGACAGCATTTTGACAGCAGATGTTCTCACCCACGACCAACACCAAGCCTTTGCTTGCCTCTGGCAGCAAATGCACTGCAGGCTTTTCAGGAGAGCAGGGCAGCTGTTTTAAACAGTGCTATTGCTTGGTTTCAGAGGTTGAAACAAGGTCACAACAATCCTTGTACATCTAAGCAGTGACATGAGTGTCCAGTGACTGTAGTTGTGTAGCCAGATGTCCCATTCACATTTAGATAAACATTGTATTATGTGTCAAGAGCTTGCTGGATGTTATCCACTGCCAATACAAGATGTTTGTTTCACCTAAAGCACATAACTGCACTCACTCAAATGTAAACTCTTCCAGACAACTCAGTATCTATGAAGTGTCTCATCTATCTGTGAGAGTCCCGAAGAATTTGCAAGCTCCCTCTCAAGGGAAAGGATATCCCCTTCGCTGCTGCTAACAATGTAGTAGTGACATCAGGGAGTCTAGCATGCACTGGCCACATGGCTACTTAGCTAGGCTTCTGCAAAGATTTGAAATGCAGATCAAGCTCTCTGCTGTGGTAGTTACTGTTGATCTACCAGTTTGTCTATGCCTGTGAGCAGTGGAAGGTACTCAACAGTTGACATTTCCACAAACTGGTGAGCTACCTCTATGTCTAAACATGGCGGTCCTAACTCCCACTCTTATATTCAGACTATCAAATTACCCACCATCCCTCCCCCCACAATCTGGCTCATGCAGTCCAAGTGAAAAACTGCCAATGTTGTGTATGCTGAATCCTGCCTGTCTGAACAGCCTTTTCCACTACTGAACAGGAGAAATGCCTGAGGTCAGATTCTGTAGGATGGGCTTGGGGCAGTGCAAAAGCTATAAAATAGTTGGGCAAAGAGAATCTTGCCTATGAATTATTTAGTCTTTCATGACTCCTCATGGAAGATTTTGCTTGTTTTTAACATAGAAATGAAGGTAACCAAGTTAAATGCACAGGGTCTTCACTTCTACCCTTCCCTGGAGAAACTCTGTTGCTTTTCTTGGTCTTTGAAGAGTAATAACTTTCTCTGGAGGAGAAAACCTTCTACAATGATTGTAGCCTTCATTTGCATGTACGGATTGGCTTCGGTATCATCATAGTTTGTTTGTGCAGATGTGCACTCTGCAACCTCTCAAAAGATAACAAATGTTCCTGCTTTCGTTCACAAGGTTGCAAAGATTTGTCAATGTCATGAACAACTGCTTTGCTGATAGCAATTACTAATGCAATGACTGGGCTTAAGAATAGGATGATTAAAGCTAGTAAGTAACAATGCTAATATCACAGTGCTGTGTTTATATATATATATATATACACCTTATTATACCTGCAGTTTGTTACCACTGACATACTTTTGGTTTCTCTCTCAACTGATCTGCAGTGAATTTCAGCTGCAACTGGCATATCTTTGGAGTGTGAAATACCAATCCCATGTGATGCACCTGTTCTTGGAAGAACCCTGGCACAAAAATCCACCGGATGCTATTGATAGAAAACAAGAGTAAAAAGTTTCAAAGCCCCTTCTGGCAGATGAAACAATACCATAGTTTGGAGTGTTCAGTAATATGGCTAGATCTTTTTCCATGATGGATGGTGCTCAGAAGATAACTTTTAGTGTGCACATGAAATAGGCCAGGACCAGCTTCAAAGGTGGGAAGCAAAGAGCATCTCTCTGCTGCTTCTATTTCCTATGGACTGCCTTGTCCAAGCAGACTTAACATCTCCATGTGAAATAGGGCAAGAAGCTGACCAGAAGTGAGTATTTAGGACCTTTAGGGAAGGAAAGCTGGAACAATTCAGAAGGCATAACAAGAAAGAAGTGGCATAAATTACTCATTAATGAGAGAGAGTAAATATTCAGCATAGCTATAACACTTAAGAATGCCCCACTCCTGCTAGGGACATTACCACAGGCCTTTGGGCTGAGTAGCTGGGATTTTCATCTCTGCTTTAAACCCATGGGTGGTCCCGATGCCCCTAACACCTACATGCTGCAGCTAGAGTGCAATGGCCAGGGACAGGACAAGTTCTTAGCTCACAGAAAGCTTATTCTAGAGAGGCGTTGCACAGCAGTCACCTTTTTTGTTTCTCCTAAGTCAACAGGAACACCTGCAGGGTCATCAAGAGCACGTACTAAGAGGAAGAAGAAAACCAATGGAACTTCTGAATTATCAAGCTTTATGACCTGACAGGGTATTGTTGAAGAAGCAGAGAGTATTTGCTTCTCAATTGCAAACAACTGTGCACAGTGACTAGAAATGGCCCACTTGAAGCAACCCCTGTGCAAGCCACAGAAAGAAAAGGGAAAATAATGGAGAAAAATAAACAGGAAACAGTACCATTTAGACAGCAAGGGCGTCTGCCACATGGTGTGGTAAGGTCTGCTTGACTCCTGGCCAGCTGAGACCCGCCTTGGGCCAAAAAAAAAAAAAAAAGACATGTTTATATGGTCACCCACCACAAATCCAAGGCACTGTGACAATTAGCAGGCCTGTGTGATGTCTGAATTATGTTCATCAGAGCATTCTCGTCTCCTGGCTGTTCTGATTTTTCCACACTTCTGAGTAGAAACATATCAGTCTTCCAAAACGGCACTTAAGTGCTGAGCCTAATCCTGGTTACTGTGTGTCTAATTCGGCCCTGGTGTCAGAGGACAAAACCCACAGACTTCTTGAAAACAAAACTCGTGTTTCTTACACCCAAATGGGGACAAAATTTTGCCTTTTGGTCTTCTGCCCATCTAATTCTTCTTCTCTTGAGATCAAAGCTTAACTCCTGGGTGGCTGCAGGCAGGACACCTTCCCATAACAACATTGCTCCAGACTTTCCACACATCATCCAGCTGATACAGCTTTTCAGTTGCAAATGACACAGAATTTTGTTTCTGCAGAGGGGTTAGGTGCAGATCAGGTAACACTTTCTTGCTGCCCCACAGAACCATGGTGGTTGATGAGCTGAGTTTCTCTGAGGCGTGTTGTGAATCCTTCTTGCAAGGATCACCATTAATTACCAGATTGCTGTTTCACACTGCCAGTTTCACCAGTTTTTCAGTTGCCACATCCTGTGTGTAGGATCTGCCATGCCTCAGCCCAGATGCTCAGCTAGGCTCCCACAGACCATCATCTCACTACAGATATTCACAGGTGGAAAACAAATTGGTGTATACTGCCAGAGAAGACCTCTTATGCTATCCACAAGGAAAGGAGAGCTCCACCTAAGCAGGACCTACGTGTTTCAGGGACAAGAACTATGAAGAGTGAAGACAGACCAAGGTAGACAGGTTCTTCTGTCTAGTGGCCCACCTTGCCCCTTGGTTGTCTCTGTTGTTTTCAGAATTCACAGCCTACACTTCCTGTGTCCCACCAGGTACCAGACCAGTACCTTCTCACAAAAAGGTAGGCAGCAACATTTATGTCTGACACTAATAGCTACAATTACAAAAAAACATATCTCTATTAACAATCTGATCCATATAAGGTCACAAAATGGGGAAGTTAACCTACAGCACTGGTACTCTATTGCCTCCCTACCTTACTCTGCACCAAATAGAGCTGAAAGTCCCTTGTTTCCCGATATAACTTTTTTATTAAAAGCATCTCTTAATGGCATACCTGCAATTCTTTGAGTTTGTCACTTGAAACTGCACTTAGAAAAAGAAAACATAAAGGGCTTAACCATGTTGAAATGCATTGCCTGGCTTCTTTTTTAGTTGGTGGTGCTGAGTTACATCCTGGTTTCTATGCAACTGGAATAGAAATTAAAGTGAAAGTGGGACATAGCCTAATCAACATGAAAGTCGAGAAGGTTAGTTAATTTTTTTTTGAGTCAACTTGTGCACTGAAGTGCAGCCCCTCAGAAAATAATCTTCTATATGTGTAGACTGTGTTGCTGTAGGCAGTAAGAGTAAGCCAGAAACCTGATCAAATTTCTAGTCTCACTTTAAAGGTGATCCACTCTACCCAGTGTTATTCCTGAATTTTAAAAACCCTGGTAGGGGGTAGGCAAAGTCAGTTTGTCAAATGTCGCCCTCTGCATCAGTGACCAGCTGGAATCCATGGAGTTACATATGGGGAAGGATGATGAGCCAGTTGAGAGTGTATGGGTTAAGATTAAAGGGAAGTCATGGGAAGGCGATGTTACAGTAGGGGTCTGCTACAGGCCACCTGACCAGCAGAGGCAAGCAGATGAGGCCCTCCATAGGCAGATAGAAATGGCATCAGGTTCACAGGCCTTGGTTCTTGTAAGGGATTTTAACTACCCTGTCATCTTCTGGAGGGACAGCACAGCAAGGCACCAGCAATCCAGGGTGTTCCTAGAATGTGTAAACAACAACTTCCTCCTCCAAATGGTAGAGGAACCGACAAGAAAAGAGGCTATGCTGGACCTTGTTCTCACCAACAGGCAAGGGCTGGTGACCAGTGTGAAACTTGGGGACAACCTTGGCTGCGGTGACTACAAAGCAATAGAATTTAAGATCCTCAGGGCAGCTGGGAGGATGTATTCCAAGCTTAGAACCCTGGACTTTAGGTGGGGAGACTTTGATCTCTTCAGGGATCTGCTGGCCAAAGTGCTGTGGGACAAAGCCCTAGAGGGTAGAGGTGCCGAGGACAGCTGGTCAGTATTCAAGGATCACCTTCTCCGTGTCCAGGAGCAAAGTATACTGTCAAAGAGAAAGGCAGGAAAGAATGCTAGGAGACCTGCCTGGATGAGCAAGGAGCTCCTGGACATGTTATCATGCAAAAAGAAACTCTAAAAGGAATGGAAAGAAGAACATCTAGAATGGGGGGCATACAACAAAGCTGCCTGACCAGCAAGAGACCTGTTTAGAAAAGCTAAAGATCAGTTAGAATTAAGTCTAGGCAGGGAGATCAAGGGAAACACCAAAAATTTCTATAGGTATATGAATGGCAAGAGAAAAGCTAGGGAAAGTGTAGGCCCCCTCAGAAAGGAAACAAGAGAACTGTTGACAAGTGATTAATGTCTCAACAGCTTCTTTTCCTCCGTCTTCATTGACAAGGGCTCCAGCCACACCCCCAGAGTCACAGAAGAAAATACCAGGGGTTGGATGAAAGAGAACTGCCCATTGCACTTGAAGATCAGGTTCGTGACCATCTGATGAACCTGAAAGTGCACAAGTCCATAGTGTGGATGCTGAAAAGCTGCTAGCAGAGGGATTTTCTCAGGTTCTCACAATATTCGGTGAGAATCCTGCCTTTCTCAGGCATGTTATGAAAAACAGTAGGATGGTTTTTGTAAGCTAGACTAACACATGGTGTTTTGATAAGTTCTGTTTATGGTACATTGGAAAAATATTTTGAAATAGGTGTTGTAGGACTTTAGGCAATCACCCTAGGAGATGGGTGATCACTGACCAATCCCCCTATGGGGCTAGGGTATATAAAATGGGGTTATAAATTAATAAAGTTGCTTTTTTTGCCTGCTCTTGCTGAATTTGTGTGTTGCTGCATCTCTCCACTCCCGATATGAACAGCAACACATAGGACCTGACGGGATACACTGATGGGTACTGAGGGAACTGGCGGATGAGGTTGCTAAACCACTATCTATTACAAAAGTTGTGGAAGTCCAGTGAAGTCCCCTCTGACTGGAAAAAGGGAAATATAACCCCCATATTCAAAAAGGGAAAGGTGGATGAACCTGGGTACTATAGGCCAGTCAGTCTCACTTCTATGATCATGGAGCAGATCCTCCTGGAGGCACTACTGAGGCAGAAGAATAATGATGAGGTAATTTGCTAAAATCAACATGGCTTCACCAAGGGCAAATCATGCCTGAATAACCTGGTGGCATTCTATGAGAAGGTCACAACATCAATAGATGGGGAAAGAGCAACTAACGTCATTTACCTGGACCTTTGACACTGTCCCGTGTGACATTCTGGTCTCCAAGCTGGTGAAATACAGGTTCAATGGATGGACAATTCAGTGGGTAAAGAACTGGCTTGATGGCCGCTCCCAAAGAGTGGCTGTCAATGGCTCCATATCCAAGTGGAGACCAGTGAGAAGTGGAGTTCCTCAAGGATCAGTACTGGGACCAGCCTTGTTTAACATCTTCGTCAGCGACATGGACAGTGGCACTGAGTGCACCCTCAGCAAGTTTGCCAACGACACCAAGCTGTGTGGGGCGGCTGCCATGCTGGAGGGAAGGAATGCCATCCAGAGGGACCTTGACAGGCTGGAGAGGTGGGCCCATGACAACCACATGAGGTTCAACAAGGCCAAATGCAAGGTCCTCCATCTGGGTTGGAGCAATCCCAAGCGCCAATATAGGCTGGGCAGTGACTGGCTTGAGAGCAGCCCTGAAGAAAAGGACTTGGGAGTAATGGTGGATGAGAAGCTCAACATGAGCCATCAGTGTGCTCTTGCAGCCCAGAAAGCCAAGTGTATCCTGGGCTGCATCAAGAGAAGTGTGGCCAGCAGATTGAGGGAGGTGATTCTCCCCCTCTACTCCACTGTTGTGGGACCTCACCTGGAGTACTGCATCCAGTTCTGCAGCCCCTATTACAGGAAAGATGCAGATGTGCTGGAACATGTCCAGAGAAGGGCCATGAGGATGATCAGAGGGTTGTCCTCCTATGAGGACAGAGAGAGTTGGGGTTGTTTAGTCTGGAGAAGAGAAGGCTCTGAGGAGACCTTATTGTGGCCTCCCAGTATCTGAAGGAGGCCTACAAGAAAGCTGGGGAGGGACTTTTTAGGCTGTCGGGTAGTGACAAGACTAGAGGGAAGGGATTAAAACTAGAGATAGGTCGATTCAGGTTAGACATTAGGAAGAATTTCTTCCCCATGAGGGTGGTGAGACACTGGAACAGGTTGCCCAGAGAGTTGGTGGAAGCCCCATCCTTGGAATTTTTTAAGACCAGTCTGGATGGGTCTCTGAGCAACCTGTTCTAGTAGGAGGTGTCCCTGCCCATGGCAGGGGGGTTGGAACTGGATGATCTTTTAGGTCCCTTTCAATCCTGAGAATTCTATGATTCTAATTTCAGATTAAGAGCAATGAAATCTAAATGAATGCATTAGGAATGGATTTCCAGAAATTATGGGCAAAATAAAAGGGAAATGAAGGTATAGTCTCAGTTGCTCTTTTAGGGAACTAAGTCCCCGTAGCCACTTGATTCTGTCTTAGGCAGGGAGGTATTCAGTCTTTGAACAGTGTCAGATGATTAATTTTGAAATTAAAGGGATCTGCCAAAAAACTCTATGACATCTCCAGTATTTTACCTAGTTGCCATCTATAATAAATGTTTTTGTATATGTATTCTTCAACTGGCATGGTCACAACTGCATAAATGCAGGCAGCACACATGTTGAGACAAGGGCTGTGCAAATGCTTCAGTAGTCAACCCATTTATGCTTAAGCCATTATTAAAGGTTTGCTTACTGCAAGGTCCCATAGAAAAAGAATATGGTAAAAGGAGGCAGAGAGACTGTGAAAGTAGCTTCTAGTTTCTTTAGTCACATCAGATTTCTCAATTTATTCTAGAGCAGGCAAGAAAATTTGAGAGGACTAACTTAGCTTCTGCCAAGATACGTAGAAAGGTTGAATTCAATTATCTTCTTCAAATACGCAATTACTTGTTAGACATCCCTCCTGTTCCTGCTATAAGAAGGCATTAATCTGATTTCCAGCTGCATTCACTGTACTGTTTTACATCTGACCATACTTGCTCTATCTCTGAGGGACTTCAGGATGAGACACTTCAAGTGGATGGGAATATTTCCTTCCAACCTTGAACAGACACACATCTATTCAAGCTAGACTGACTATGGCCAGCTACACTTCCAGAACTGGCTGATAAAGAGATGACAGTGTTATGTCATCTAACTCCCAGGCTGCAATATTTACTGTAGGGCTGTCAGTAAAGGGGTTGCTTTTAACCTCAGACAGCTAAATTCAAACTCATCCTTTGATCAATCACATCAATGTCCTGAGCTGGTACCTGGGAGACAGCAGGCAAGCATGGTGACACAGTCCAGATGCAATGCTGTCATGCAGAGTAAAAAGACAGGTGTACTGGCCAGTTGGAAAACATAAAGACCAAAATGTCTCTTGTGATGTTGACCAACCAGAAGGGCAAAGAAACAGGAAAGATGCAGACATCTTGTCCACCACACTGTCTGTCTCAGTAGGAGTGGAGGCTATGACTGGATCACAAACTCCAGACAGTTTTACGCTGCTGTTGGAATTAATACCATGGTGAATACCATGCACACTGAAGGGCTGGACTTGTCCTTGCATGTAAGGCATCAGTCAAACTTTGGCTACTTTGTGCAGCCCAGAATATCAGACGGAATACATGACCAGGGGAGTGAAAGAAACAAATCTGAACTAGAGTTGTAAAGGTAAAGTTTGTCTCTTCTTATTCTGCAACAAACTAATCTTTAATTCCTTCTTGAGATCTCTCCCATACTGCGCATGATCTTTGGTTTTAGGGACACAAAACCACTGATCTACTTGTGTGACTAGTATTTTTATGGTTGTCTAAGAGAGTGTTAACAGAAACACAGACTATTTGTTTAAACTATTTTAGCAGCTAGGAGAGTTACATACAGTGTCAGATATTTTTCAGATTATTCCTTTTAGCAGCTGATAACATATGGGTCTGAGCTGAAATGCTATCATGTAAGCCATGCATGAGGCCCAGAAGGCAAATTAAGCAATAACATGCTTGATGCTCTGGCATCATAACAAACTGTGTTTCTAAGTGGTGCACAGTGGGGAGAGGCATTTGCTCTCCTCACACTCACCCTCGGGCACAAGATAACGGACTCCGTGCTAACTATCTCAGGCTGCTTTGTATAGCTAAGTGTACCAGCTGTCCTCCTGGCATCCCCCAACAGCAAGACAGAAGGGCAGCACCTGGAGGAGCTGGCAGGCTCCTTGCCTCTCCCTGTGATTCCTCCAGACTGCCCCAGAGAGACTTATGTGGGGAAAACAGGAGCAGAACATCCTGGAGAGATGAGTCAGGGAAAGCAGGAGAGCAGAAAAAGGCAGAGAAGAGAAGGCTGTGGAGTTGGGGTAAGGAGGAATAAAAGCCTGCTTTACCCCAGACCAGCTGCACTCTTCCTGGTAACTCTTGCCTGTGGATGGATAGGAGCAGAGATGGCACCTGGAGCTCGATGGGACGCAGTAGCATGGGAACTACCCAGCAACATGGGGTAGTCCTGTCCATGCACCCTCTGTAAACAGGTAGAAAGCTGGGCTGGGCTGGGCTCAGCTCTACCTACTGTTCCAGCTCTGAGTGCTGCTGTGCACACCACTTGCTTCAGCCAAGCCAGTTTTGGAAGGGGCAGGAAAAAAAACATGAACGCTGAAACAGAGAGCAGGACATGCCTCACCATTATGGTCTGGAACAAACCGACACCAAGGAAAGGGTAAGGGGATAGGAGTGGGACACGGACCACTCCTAGGGAGGGCTGCAGGACTCCCCCAGACAGCAAGCAAGGGCAAACCCTGAGCCCTGCAGGAGCATTAACAATGCTACCTGTCCTGCTTAACACAGGGGCAATATCTCTAAGACTCAAACCAAGGCAGTGTCTGATCTGTGATGATGACATGGTTTTCTGCCATTTGGCTGTCAGTGCTGCAGTTGGTGCAACTTCCACTGACAACAACCAGGGGAACACAGGGAGGTGACAGCCCATCTATTGTCTGCCATAGGGAACTGACAAGGGACTCTCAGTGGCAGGTTTTAGGATGCCCTGGTCCTGAGCCATTCTTCAGCTGGCATCCACCACCAAGGAGAGCTGTCATCACATGGCAGTAACCCTGAGGTGTTCTCATCACCACACTGCTGCTTGGGCAGTTTGCAGGGAGAGGGATAAAAGGTGCCCCTGCAATGGATCACAGACTTGCCATGATGCCAGGGAGAGGTGTGGTGTGGAGGAAAGAGTCAAGAATTGCACACCCAGGAAAAGCCATAGCTGCGCATGTTGCATTGAACCCTGAGACTTCCTGAAGTCTGGCTGCATGTCCCAGTGATGGTGCATGTATAACTAGACCCCTGACAACAACTAAGTGCTTTTCTGGATCCTTGGAAATCCATTCTGGCCTCCGTAAGAAAGTGCAGATACACACTGGAACTTACATAGACATATCCTGTGCTGTAATGCTGTGAAGGGGAAAACTTAATTTTGAAAACATTATACTCCCTAGCTGAACTGCATGCAGTCCAAATAACCCTTACTGGCTGTAGTCTAGCCAGGAAACCTTGAACTCCAAGGTAAGGTCATTAAAGCTGAATTGGAAATTCAGAGGTGCTGGAGAGCCTGTTAATTACTGTAGTAATCCTTTAGACAAAGCCGGCTCTTGGGATTTCTGGAGCATTAACACTTCAGTAGCAGTTGGGCCCAGATCACTCCACTTCCTCCTCACAGGAGTATCTCCCGATACAAATATTGTGAGTGTCTTCTCTAGGACCACACATGCACAGGTAAGACAGTCAGAATTCTGAGTCAGGTTATGTCAGAGAGCTGGCCCTGAGCATTTGTTAACAGATGTAAGTTTTCTTTGTCTCATTACCACAGAGCTGACATCATCTGTTTGCTATGTTTATCTGACACCTATGAAGTGTCAGATGGTTCCACAACATGGAATAAGCTGCTTATTTTTTTTAAATCATGTCTGTTTGAGAACATTAACCCTGTAGGCTCAGCAAGCCAGTGGGTCAGCAGAAGGACAGAGTACCTTGGAGACAGAATATGGTTTTAATGACAGCGTGGAAACCAAATGCCTAATCCATGAAAAATGCCTATGACAAAATATGAACTGAAATCATAATCATAGTAACACTGGGAACAAATCTCAGCAAAACAGTTGTATTCTTTCAATCAGGCAAAGTAGCTGTCGCCCAGCCGCTCTCACTCTTTACAGCTGAACACTCGCATTTCCAAACACATCCGTTGGTAGGCAAGCCTACATCACATGGGGCAACTGATGCCCCTACACAGCAGAGGGAGCAGCAGCATTCTGTGGGCTCATTGTAGTTAATGAACTTTGTCAGGCTGATCAGTGATTTTTTAGCAAATTTAGCTGGTCATGGTTCAAAAACAATCACAACCAATTTGTGTTACTGCATCTAGAGTAGCAATCCAGACCAGATACCACTACCTGATGGGCATGAGAGTGCTCCTCACCGCTCTGACCATCAGCCTTCTTACCTGGTTCTTCTTCAGTTGGGCCAGGGACCTGCTACCCTCAGCTAGGGTTGCTACACACATACAATTTCCTAAGGACATTCAGACACCCAAGTCTAGCTGATCTAGGCACTGAGGTTTCCATCAGTGACGTCAGTTGGCAAAGTGGGAGCACCAGAAAATCTCAGTGGGGTCCCCAGATGCAACCAGACTGCCTGCTCCCTTGAAGGAAGCACAGATGAATCCAGGAGCTGAAACTGAACCCATGTCATGATTATTGATGGGTGCAGAGACTCCTGGACAAAGTCTTGCCCAAGAATTATCATTTCCCTGGCTTTGTCATTTATACAGCATGGAACATGCAGCACAAAGTGTTAAGACAGATGCACAACTATTAATTAGCAGAGTCTGTAACTGATGGAATGCATCAGATGTGGTGGAATTTACTTTTGGGGGAAAATAAAAATTTAATGAGAGAAAGCAAAAAGGGAAAGGAAAAAACCTCTCTGGCAGCTAGTGAGAAGAGGTTCCAAGACAAGTGTCCTTTTGCTGATTTCATCTCCAGGGCAGCAGATGATCCCCCCGTAATACTTCCCTATAGTAATCATAAACTTCTTCTTTGGGCACATATACTCCCTTCTGGTTGTCCCTGCTTATGGGATGCTGTATACACTAATGCATCTTTGCTGAGTCATAAGAGCTGCACACTGACTGGCTGTTAAGCTTTATGCATACATGTTAATAGGCTCCCAAATATAAACCAAAAGTAAGGAAAAAGAGGGAAAGCAGGCAGAGTTCTCATGTTAGTGGCAGTAAGTTCCCATGGGAGCCCTTCACAGCAACACTGGCAGTCACAGGTGCAAGACTATGAGAACAGCGGCAAAACAACAAAAGAAGAACACTCCAGCAGATGGTCTGGAAAACACAGCCACAGCATCTTGGGTGAAAAAATATCGAGCTGTGTGCAGAAGGCAGGCTGGGGAGTGCAAATTTCTGCTTACAGTAGGAGTGTTTGCAAAAGCCTTTGGTGTTACAAAAGCTAAGGCACCCACAGCACCAGGGAAGAGTGCAGGAGCCCTGCACTGGTGGAGTCAGGAAGCTGGTGCATTAAGAAAGGCTAAAGTTCCTGTCCCCACTACAGATCTATTAGTGCAAGGATCTGAGCTGTTCTTTCCCTTGTCCCAGTCAGGCAATTGCTACCATATAGCTGTGGCTGTACTGTGCAGGCCTGGCTCTCATGCACAGAGGCAGGAGCACTTGGTTTAGGAGCTGAGAGAGGTTACCTCTTCCTTCTCTGCTCTAGTTCTCTGCAGCTTGCTTGTGTCAGGCTTAAACAGGTGTAGGTTCATCCTCTATCCTCAGGCACTAAAATCTCCCTATGTGTTGCTTTGAAAAGTCTCTGCATTTAGTCTGAAGACAGACAAGTCAGAAGCATATTCATCAACTGTTTCTGCAGATCTGAGCAATCGCTCCAATCACACAGAGATGTCCTTAGCCAGATGATAACACTTGACCCACTGTTCAGCAAAAACTGGGACCTTCAGGAAAGAGTAGTCAATTAATGGTTATTGCAGACTAAAATGTTGTTTCAGCCCGTGGTTTCCTGTCTCCCCTTATATAAATCAGGTTTAGCACTGGCAGCTCTGAGAAGGTAATCTGTGAAAGCATGGTTTCTTTGCAAAAGAAACCAAAGGGCAGTTTGCTCTGGATGCCTGCGACCTCATGCACCTGAGTAAGGGAGATTGGTGAGGGAGACTGGGCTTGGCTTGATCTGAAATTGAGAAGCATAAAGTGGCTTACCACCTTTCTGGAAGAAGTCTTTCTGCTGCCTCTGGGCACAAGGTTTAGTTAACTGACTAGTGGCTAGCCCAGTTTAACTAACAGCCTGCTCGTGGCCTCAAAACTGTGTCTACACCATCTAGGTATCAATCAGCCAACCTAAACACTGTAATATCTGGGATCATCATGACAGTTGTGCTCCGTTAGTGTTTCGACAGTTAATAGACAACACTAGGCCTTGTGTCCACTTGTCAGCCTTCTCCAAAACCCATAGCAGCTAAACACATGGAGCTGAGCAAATCCAACAGTTCTTGCTATTTCAGCATTATTTGTCCCTCAGCTTCTAATCCATATGCAAGTCATGTGCATAAGCCATATTCTGCAGCCTGGCAAGTTAGATGTTGATTTTCATAAGCACGTCAACCTTAAGCTAAAGGGGCTTCATGTCTGCTATGAGCAGCAATGCTGTAGGAGAGTCTTGACAGAGTCTTGCTACCAGGTTAGTAGTAGTTTTGATACTTAAGTCTACATATTCTCCTGTATTCTTAAAATATCCTGATGCAGGAGGGAGAAATGGATAGAAAGACACAAGTCCTTCATCTCTGGTCACTGATGTACCATAGGTGAGTTTCCAGTTGGAGAAGTATGGCAAGCTATGATGGCTGAGGGAGACAAGCAGTGCAGTGCCTCCCTAATGAAGTGGCAATCCCTTAAGAGGTTTGACAATACTCTTAGAACCTTGACCCCTGAGCAGAGCAAGAAGCTGTACTGCCCCAGCTTGCTCTGTCCTCTTTCTATAGATGGGGATGAGAAGACAACTCCTTGGCTTCCTCTATCTGCTGCTAAATCCCATGGTGCAAAGTGATGAAGAATCTGCCAGTTACATTTTTGAGGAGATGAAATAGGGTTATGTTTTCTTTCCCTGTGTGTGTTGCTGCACAACATTGACAGACACAAACAGGATTTGTCACCCTGAGTGGGCAGAATAAGATCTTGTTCAGGCTGTTACATGTGTCAGAAACAGCTTAATCACCAGTAGAGCTGCTTACTTGCCTAAGACCATTGCTGTATCTTTCAGGAATCATCAATGTTCCACTTGGGAAATATTTTTGCCTCTAGTGATTTGTATGTGTGTGTTAGCTATCCAGCAAAAGATGGTATGACTAAATAATCCAACAAGTGTTTTATCAGCTTGTGTTTGCTCCTGATTCAAAGACAATGCCCCCCAAACAGTCATTCCCCAGGAATGCAAATCTTAGAGCTTTGGCATTAAATTTCACTTAATGGAATTTACTGCACAGATAAAACACAAAAAGCAGCAAATCCTGACTCTGAGGACATTTCCTCTGATAACAGTTGACATAGGAAAAAATATAATTTATCCATTGGTATGTTTGAGGTCAATGATTTAAAAAAACAAAGTTGTTGGTTGTTTTGTTGTGGTTTTTTTTTAAATCCAGACAAGCACCCCAGAAGAATGGATTTCAAATTGATGAGGTATTTCATCCTGATTTTCAAGTCATATGAGCTCACTTGTTGCCGGACATGCTTTAGAGGACTGGCAGCAGGAGCTGCAGAGGATTTGTGTTGCCATTCAGGAGCCAGAGGAAACCATGCTTCATATCCGGTGCCCTAAAAGCCCTCTGGACAGCTAAGCGTGACAGAGATCTGGCCCTGGACAGGAATATATCAATGAATGTTATGTGTACTTGGAACAAAAGCAGCATCCACAGACGTGTTGGTCCTGATGGCTTACTGTGTCTGTTGCTCTGCCAGGGCAGTCATGGGGAACCTTTCTGTGCTACACCACAGCATTCTCCAAACTGGAGACTGAATACGCTGGTAGAAACTCAGGGGAAACCAGAAAAGGCTTCCACCTTTGTGGAGTACTGCTACCTTCTGCAGATGTTGCTGCCTTTGTAATTTTTATTACCATGTCTTCTCTTCATCCTGTGCCAGAGGCCATTGACTCAGCAGGTTGCAGTGGGGATGGGAGAGAACTGACAGGGGTTGTAATATGTTTTAAAACCTTGGCACCTAAGGAATCTGTGTGGTAGACTATTTTCTCTGTTAGTTACTGGTCAGGCATACTAGTCAGATGCCAAAGATAATGGAGATTGGTACTCCTCTGACTTGTCAAGTTCCCAGACAGACCTACTATAGCACCAGGGAGATAATGTAATGGGAAAGATACACTGTTCAACTGCCTCTCTGTTAAAGGGTACAAGGCCTGCTAGTGCCTTCCCCATCCCATGACCTGCAGTTTGTACTTGTGAGGTATGTGTGCATTACACCATGGGACGATTGATTTCCTTATGTCAAAGCAAAGGCCTGAGCTGTTCCACAGTACCAGGTCAAGCCTGCAGCATGAACTAGCTGGTAGTGCTCCTTTAGTGGACAGAGAAGCATGCTGTACGGAACAGTGTGCCCTTTGGGAATATGAAAGCGGAGCTTTCTTCTCAGTTCCTGTCTATTGCTTGTCTCTCTGCATTACAGTCCTGCAATTAAAGCGTGCAATGCATTTGCCATCTCTGTCAAAAAAACCCCACCTTCATCCTAGAAGATATTACAAAAGAAACATTGAGTCATTTGACATTTCCTATCAGAAATGGCAGTATATGTGCTCTCTTCAGGAGCAGATTCCAGTGCCCAGGTGAGATTCTATTAGCAGCAGTATACCTGGATAGGCATAGGCCTAGGACTTTCTCAGGGAGAGGAGAGCAGTAACTCAGTGCCTTGGGCAGGAAGACTTCCCTGCTCTGCTCTAAGAGCACAGGTATTGCAAGAGTGTGGTATAGAACCATTTACAAAGTAGAAGAAGGTGTGCTGAGGGGCTTGGGGGTTGTTAATGCCTTGGAGTCATCTAAGGAGCTCAGGTGGTGATGGAGAAAACCATTTTCTCTGGAAAGGAACTCTGTTGTCTATAATTGCCAGTGGTTTTCTAGTATAGCAGTCTGCCCATCTGGTATCAGCTTTCATAAAGTACAAGTGAAGATCTGGTAAGGGAGGCATCACCCATGAAGAATGACATTTTGACTAGTCTACAACTGCATCCAGGAGTCTGTTCTCATCAGAACCCAGGTGACTGTCCTCCTTCCAATGCTCTGCACCTGTATTAAACTGACAATGACAAAATTCACCTGGCACAGAGCTCTTTCTATTCAACTCACGTTTGCAATAATCAAGTACTAGGATGTAGTGCGCTCTTGCTGCTGGGAATTCTGCAGACTTCTAGTTAGTTCCGTAGTTTGGAGGGCAAAAGAAGATGGCAGCAGACAGGAGAGGTTATTTGTAGAGTGTGTCAGAAAATTGATTTGTTCCAAACGTAAAGTAGTGTGGATGAGCACAAAAATAGAAACGCTTAGTCGGAATTTTCTGCAGTTGCTATCCATACTTAACAGTATTTGTTACAATGCACAAGTGAGCCGTTTGAGGGCACCATAATTTACTTTTGCTTGTTTCCTTCCTTTTCTTAATATTTCACTTGTCATAATCCCTAAGTATCAGAAAATGGATCTTTCAAGAAGGAACTTCCTTCTGAATAAAAATACCTGGTCTGATTTCATCAGGAATCAGGATTTATAAATATGCTTTCTGCTTGCCATCAGTCACTCTGTCCTATAATAGCTGTTGAAGGTATTCACCAATATCTCAGAGGACAGCTTTTGTGGAAGCTGAAACTTGGGTAGGAAACTCACTGTAAAAGGGACTGCGACTTGAGTTCACCAGGTGTTTTCCTTGGCTTGTGGGCTGCGTCAGCTATATCTCTTGTCCACTAGAGGTTAAGGATCAGTTGGAGGGGCAAAAAAGTGGATGAGACAAAGTGGGGAATGCTTTAAGCAGTGCTGCTTAAAGTTAAAACCTGTAAGCTCCTTGGAGAGTGAGATGACATTATAAGAAAAGTGTCTTTGTTAGTGATTCTGTTAGTTTGATAAGTTTTCTGAGAGGAATGAAATGCCCACTTCTTTTTATTCACTGCTCCAAATAAGAAAAGCAAGTGGACAAATTGCCTTTTCCTCTAACTCATTATTGTTCTGAGTAAACAAATGCAGAAATTCAACTGTTTCCATTGCCTTTGTGGTCCCAAGATCAAGGAGGCATCTGCAGCTCTCTTGGCAGGCAGTGGAGGTGTGACCTTGAAAGAGGCATTTGGGACAAGAGACAAAAAATGTATTTCATCCCAGAAAGGACATACGAGGTCTTACCAAGATTGCAACCTGTGCTTCATTTTCCCCTTGAGAACTTGAGGGATAACATGCTAAAGACACATGTCTTCAAGGCACACAACCTTTTGTGCTCTGGCTGCTAGCAGCGAGTGATGGAAGAGCAACTAAGTCACCTTAGGGATCAAATCATGGGATATTTGAGTCTTGCTCCCCATTAAAATGGAAATTGGACAACAGCTGATCCATAGAATCACAGAATCTCTATGGTTGGAAAAGACCTTTAAGATCATCAAGTCCAACTATTATCTGATTCTACCAGGGCCACTACTACACCATATCCTTAAGCACAATATCTAGATGGCTTTTAAATACATCCAGGGATGCTGATTCAACTACTTCCCTGGGCAGCCTATTCCAGTCTTTGATAACCTTTTTTGGTATAAAAGTTTTTCCTAATGTCCAACCTAAAGCTTCCCTGGTGCAACTTGAGGCTACTTCCTCTTGTTCTATCAGTTGTGACTTCAGAGAAGAGACCAACACCCACTTCTCTAAAACCTCCTTTCAGATAACTGTAGAGAGCAACAAGGTCTCCCCTCAGCCTCCTTTTCTTCAGGCTGAACGGCCCCAGTGCCCTCAGCTCCTCCTCATAAGAGTTATTCTCAAGACCCCTCACCTGCTTTGTTGCCTTTCTCTGGACCTGCTCCAGCAACTCAATGTCTTTCTTACACTGCAGTGCCCCAAAACTGAACACAGTACTTGGGGTGCAGCCTCACCACTGCAAAGTACAGAGGGACAATCACTTCTGTAGTCCTTCTGGCTACACTATTCCTGATGCAGCCCAGAATGGTATTTGCCTTCTTGGCCCCCTGGGCACACTGCTGGCTCATGTTCAGCCAGATGTTGATCAATACCCCCAGGTCCCTCTCTGCTGAGCAGCTTTCCAGACACTCCTCCCCAGGCCTGTACTGTTGCACAGGATTGTTGTGACCCAAGTGCAGGACTGAGCACTTGGCCTTGAAGCCCATTGATCAGCCCATTGATCCAGCCTGTCCAGGTCACTCTGAAGACCCTTCCAACCTTCAAGGAGATCAACACTCCCACCTAACTTGGTGTCATCTGCAAAATTACTGAGGGTGCACTCAATATCCTCACCAGGGTCATTCATAAAGATATTAAATAGGAGTGGCTCCAGCACTGAGTCCTGGGAAACACTATTTGTGACTGGTCACCAACGGGATTTTGGCCTAAATAAAATCATATAGGCTTGATACAGTTTATTTAACAGCCTAGTGACTTAAGTTAGCCCGAAGCTATAAGCAGCCTCTGTGCCACATGGACAGGTAGCATTTATTTATCTTCAAGTTTGATTCCAAGCATGTCAAAGGGCTTGCTGAGGATGCTGAAGTCCAAATGACAAACCACTACCCAGATTTGATTCAAAACTGCCTGCTGGCCATTCATTGGACAACCTGCCTTATGATCCATGAGAAACTGCATTACCTTAGGTCATAAATAACACCTCTGCAGCAAATAACCAGTTTCTGCAGGCAGTGTTTCATGAGCCAAAAGGGAACAAGGCATATCTGGACTAACTCTCTGCTATTAAGACTGGTTGTGCCATCATCTCAAGGACCTATTGGTTGGATGGGTGAGGAAAAAATTAGGTAGCCTTAAAGTCTCTCCTAGATGATATGAAGAGTCAAAGGCTGCCCTACTCCTTTCCTAGGATGTGTTCAGTGGTGACACAGTCCAGTGTGATCAGACTGGAGAAAGGCATACTTGCAGCACTAATTACCTGCAGTAGTCAGGATAGAGAACTTTGGCCTGCATGTTGGGTGCACTGCAAAGCAACCACTGCCATGACTGGATATTGGATTTTTCCTTCATCTCCTGGTTGGACCTCTCAATTACATGTGTTATACTCAAGTGGTTAACTTACTTGTAGACATGATGGCCAATAGCTGGGTTTTCTTGTTGTTTCTGCATTTTTAATGACGTTACTCTACCATGCCTAGCACTCCTGAAGGTAGAGGTGTATACTTGACAATAGTTTACTCTGCTTAATCCAAAAATGGTGGATTTCTCATCTTATTTTGCCTTCCAAACTCCACTCTGAGACTGGTGTGTGAACTCTCATTCCATTACTTTGCAGTGTGTGGTCACAGCTCTGAATCAGATGAGTTTTGCACAGATAAACTATAGAAGCTTCAGCCCATGGATTTTTGTCTTATATTTTCACTTCCAGATTACTTGTGGAGGAATTAAACCTCTTAAAATGTGGTAATATGGACAACATGGCCATCTCACTGGAGTATTACCGGAGTATTACATGCCAGGCTTCCTTTTCTTGCTTCATGGATTTGTTTTCCTTTGTTTTTCTCAGTCATTCAGTACCTTTTCCCTACTACTTTTCCATCCCATCAATCTGTCTGAAAATACAGAGATTCAGACTTCCTGAATTTAGTGGTATCAAATTAAATACCTGAAAGTCACATATTAGAACAGAGGTTTCATAGCAGCTTGAACTCTGACTTCATGTATCTTGTACAAGGGACTTGTCCAATCCTACACATCCAATGACTGAGAAAAACACGGCAAGAAAACTGCCTCTGTCCCATGCCTTTCCTTTCTGTCCTCCTCTCCAAAGCATCACAGACTTGACCCCATATTTTATGCTTTATCTCTTCTTCCTTGGAGACCTCTGTCTTCTAGACTCTTTCTCACCCTATGAGAATGGAGATCACAGGCTGGACAGGGTGCTGTCCATAAAAATAGGGCTGTGTGAAGACTGGAGATATTGTGAGTTGAGTTATGATTTTGGTGTCCAAGGGAGGGAAGGTGAGGTCACAGCCCAGAAGGGGACCAAAATTAAAAGAAAAACACACACACTGCATGACTACTTTTAAATAGTCTGATGAAAACAACTAGAGTCTGGGGAAAACAGCTCTTATGTCTCCATGTTTCCTCTGATACCTTCTTTATTTCAGTCTGTTTATGCATAGAGAGAAGGTGTTTGGGACACAGTATTAATTCCAGCTTAGTCCTTAATCACTGTCCCACTTTCTGTATGTAAACACTCAGAAAAAAAAGAAACCCAAGGCCCCAAATGGGGATTTTTCTGGACATTTTTATCCTGAACCTTAGAGGTTATGATCATGCTCTAAGAATTTGTGTTATCAATAAGCCCAATCCCTCAGAGACCATGGTCATGCAGTTAGGCCACCCAGCAAAGTCACAAGATATCCCAAAGAAAGGGTGGCTGTAGCCCTATGTACCTTGTCAGTGTTAATCTAAGCAGATTTTTGATACCTCCAGTCTTGGAAACATGTGTTTTTAAGTGAATTAGGTTTACTAGGGTGTTGTCCTTTGCAACACAACCTGCATTTATCTACAGGTCCCTTCTGCAGAGCAGATCTTGAGGCAGGATTTTCCCACCTTCTCTTTGTGCAGCTGCATATTGCTCATCCCTGCTGAACAGCATCTCCAGGTTGCTGAGATTGTCTTGAAGGTTAAACTTTCCCTGACACAGTCTGTGTCCTTCCTTCTTCCTTTTTACTGAGTGGACAAAGTACAAAACTGAATTTTACTTAAGACAGACCAAGGTGCTACTGAAGCGATGATGGTCCATATACTGAAAACTGTCATCAATTCCAACTCAGCCTGGCTCCATCTCAGCAATGAAGGCTTTCCAGTTTTTATGAGGCTCAGGAAGGCTCTCCTAGCAGCCTTTTCTGTGTCCAGCAATGAAACCAGCCCCACAAGCATGTCTAGCCCCAACACATTCTCACACAAAGCTGTTTGAAGCAAGTTGGTGGGTTTCATGTTCAGGAATTTTATTATAGAATTCTAAATTTTTAAAGAATCCTTGAGTCTTCTGCAACTTCACAGAATCACAGAATCACAGAATGGTAGGGTTTGGAAGGGAACCTCTGAATATCAGAGGTTCCAACTGCCCTGACAGTACACAAACAAATAGTGCAGAACAGAAGGAGACTCCACAACCTCTCTGGGCAACCTGTTCCAGTGCTCTGTCACTCTCATAGTGAAGAAATTTTTTGTCATGTTCACGTGGAACTTCCTGTTTCACTTTGCTACCATTACCTCTCATCCTATCACAGGGCACCACTGAAAAGAGACTGGCCCCTTCTACTTGACACTCACCCTTCAGATATCTGTAAACATTAATAAGTTCCCCTCTCAGTCTTCTCTTTTCCAGGCTAAACAGTAGGCTTTCAGCCTTTCCTCATAAAAGAGATGTTCCAATCCCTTAGCCATCCTCATAGCTCTCCATTGGACTTCTGCTAGTATTTTCCTGTCCCGCTTGAACTGGGGAGACCAGAATTGAACACAATACTTCAAATGTGGTCTCACTAGTGCAGAGTAGAAGGGGAGGAGAACCTCCCTTGACCTGCTGGACACACTCTTCTTTACACACTCCAGGATACCACTGGCCTTCTTGGCCACAAGGGCACATTGCTGTCCCATGGAAAACTTATTGTCCCCCAGGACTCCAAGGTCCCTCTCCATGGGGCTGCTTTCCAGCAAGTCTACCCCAACCTGTACCAGCATATGGTGTTGTTCCTCTCCAGGTGTAGGACTCTACACTTATCCTTGTTGAACTTCATTAGGTTTGCTTTTTCCCAGCTCTCCAGTCTGTCCTCGTCTTGCTGAATGGCAGCACAGCCTTCCAGTGTATCAGCCACTCCTTCCTGTTCCCTGTGATCAGAAAACTTGATGAGGGTACACTCCATTCTTACATCTAGGTCATTGGTGAAGATGTTGAATAAGACTAGACCCAGAACTGACCCCCGGGGTACACTACTCACAGGTCATCAGCTGGAAAACCCTCAGAACTTCTTTCTGTCCTGACTTTTGCATTTTTCCTTTTGCTCACATCATGAAAAAGAAGGGCCTTCCTATTTCATGTTAACAACTTTTTCATACACATCACAGATAGAAATGCTGCTTCTGCTCTGAAAAGCCAAATTTATTCATATAACCAGTGTGGTGCTTTTGTAACAGGAAAGGAGTGCAGAAGTCAAGAAGTCTGCTTTAAGAAATGTGAAACTGAGGAGTAAGATGGAAGAATCAGAGGTAAGATGGTGAATTCATGAACTGTAGGCACCACTGAATAGAGTAGCCTTCAGCTAGTATACCTGTCAATGCAGGACATTTGGTAGCATAGACGCAGCATCATGGAACAGCATCATGGAACAGAGACAGATGATGTGGAAGACAGATGAAGTGAAAGAGTTAGGATAGTGTGGATACGAACCACACTGCTTCAAAGAGAAAAGATCATTCAGCTGTCCTGGATCACTCAAAAATAATAGAATCTTGGGCAGGGAGAGCAAAAAACCAACCAAACAAAGTTAAAAAAAAATAAATTATGGGTTGTACTAACATCTTTTATACTTAACTTAAAAAGTGATTCCCTGTGATTTTTGTATAATAAATGGCTTCCTTCACTACCTACTGTTCCCTTTACTAATATCAACATCCTGCTTAGCACCTTGGCCTCCTGTAGGCTTACTTATTACCCATAAGAATAAAAGGTTGCTGTAAAGCAAAAGGAGACTGCCTTTCTTGTCCATGTTTGTATGGCATCTGGAACAGCAAGGGGCCATTTCCAAATGCTGCTGCACAGGTATGAGTGTGAGATCTGCCAGTTCAGCACACCTTGTTCAATGCCTTTATATGCCAGTCCTGGTGCTTGTTTAGAAGTAAAGAAAAAATTGTTAAGAAAACTATGCTGAAGAAAGTGTCAGTCTCAGAAGTGTGTCTTCTGAGAAACTAGTGAGTTCCTGAAACAGTGCATGCTAGCCTTCAGGGAATAGTGTGTCCTCAGCAGCTGGAGACAGGTCCCCTTCAACTTGTCTTTCTTTGCCCTCATTCCTGTTGTCCATATGAAGCCAAATGACTTAAACTTCTGCAGTAACAAGAACACACAAAGTTCAAATACAAAGTGAGTTCTGGAAGCTTAGAAATACCAAATTCATTTTCCTCTCATGGGATTCATTCCCACTGCTGCAGCACTACAAACCCAAGTTCCCTGGGGTTTGCACATCACACTTCATTATTAGCATGAACTCTAGCATATTTCTCCTCAGCCACCTTTTCTCAGGAATAAGTGTCTCACTTATATTTAATCTCTTTTCATGCTGCATCCTCTCCACACACTAGTCATCCCCATGGTCTTATCTGACTGCACAAAATTCTTCTGTGACAAGTGAAGTGGAGCTGATATTCAAGAAATTAATATCCTAGGCATGTATGGATTAACACAGTATAGTCTGCTCTATTGTCTTACCATCTACTGATTTTTAACATTAGTTGCTTTTTGTACTTTTATTGTTCGCTGAACTAATGTTTTTGCAGACCAACCCACAGTAATACAAAAATCTGGTTTTTAGAGAAACTGGAATTCACAATTCATTGCTTTGTATGCAGTGTTGACACTGCTGTTTCCACATGGGAACAGCTTTGTATTAAATAGCACAGAGTTTCATCTACAAATTTTTATTATGTTATTTTGCATCATGAAGGCTTTTTGCAAACATTCTCAGCACCTGTTGTTTTACTATCCCAAGTCTGTGTGCTTGCCAAAGTTGGTTGCCTCATTAGGCAACTACCATTTCTACTAATCACCTGTGAGCAGCCTAAGTAACAGGCACTTCTGTATAGATCCACTTCATTAGAAACCTATCTTCACTGTAAAATCTTTTTAGCCGCTCACTACTTCCTCTGTTCTAACCTGTTCTTTACCTATGCAAAACCTTTCTCTTCTAGCACATTGGAGCTTACCTTCTCCAAAAACCTGTAGGAAGTCATCTTGTCAAAAGCTTTTTTTAGAAACCAACATAATACCTAACAAATGGATCTTCCTCACAAACATGTTCAGTGGCTAATCAAAATGACTTCACAGACTGCTGAAACTTGACTTCCTTCTGCAAAACCTGAGGACTCCTCTTGATTGTATTTGTGATATCCATAAATTCTATCTTGTATTGCTCAGTGTGGATATCAGAATTACTAACCTGCACTGCCCACACATCACTCTCCACAGGTCTTCTAAAACTGATGCATCACTGGTCACCTGCTGTTCCTATGTTAGGGTTGTTCTAAGTGATAGCTCTCACAACACAGTAACTGATTTGTAAATTTCATACTTGGGCTTCTTTTGAAGTTTTGGATGAATGACATCTTTCGTGGTGACTTTTTCACTCTGTTTTATAAAGTTGTTATAGACATTTATTCAGACAGAGATTCTCTGGCACATTTCAAGAGAAAGTGAACTGTGAGCCTTAGAGCTCCTTTCAAGTGAACACAGATGTGAAGAATGTATTTAGTTTTCTGCTATGTCTTTGCCTTTTCACCTTGACCTCTGCAATCACACACACCTTTTACACAGTCTTTGAAGGGCATTCTTCTCCTGGTGAGGAAGAAAGATAGGCCTTTTGCAAGTTGCTCTTCCAAGGTTTTTGACCTGCTTGTTCATCACTCCAACTAAACATAAGGATTCCTGTAGTCCTCATCTGGTCCAACTTGGAACTCATGTTCCTCCTTCTGGTGGCATCTTTTACTCTGCTGATTAATAATGTCAGCCTTTCTCTTCTGAATCAGGCCTTGCGCATTAGTCAGGGCCAAGTAGTCGTCTGGTGTGACATTTCAGTGCTGTATTAATTATCACTCTTTCACAAAGTTTCTTCTCCTGCCAGTTTATTAGTAACTTCATCTAAAACTACATTGTCAGTTCCCACATATTATTAATAGGACATCAAATATTTGCTGAGAAGTATGCAGATCTATATGCATGTATGTATGTATATGTTATGATTTGATTTCCTGTTGCCTGTGTTCTGCTTAAATGAGAACAAGTAGGATTGGAACCTTGGAATTCAGGAGGGATAACTTTGTCCTCTTCAAGAAACTGCTTGGAGAAATCCCATCTGATAGGACTCTCAAAGGCAGAGGGCCCAAGAGATTTGCTTAATATTCAAGGACCACTTCCTCCAAGCTCAGGATCTCCGCATCCCTAAGACCAAGAAATTAGGCAAGGGAAGCAGGAGACCTGCATGGTTGAGCAGGGAGCTTCTGAAAAATCTCAAGTGGAAGAAGGAAGTTTGAAGTTTGTGGAAGAAGGTGCTGACCACTTGAGAAGATTATAGGAATGATGTCAGAATATGCATGGATAAAACAAGGAAAGATAAGGGTTCCTTGCAATTAAACCTGGCAAGGGATGTCAAGGTCAACAGGAAGGGTTTCTTCAAGTACATCAAAGGCAAAAGGAACACTAGAGAAAACATGGGCCCACTGTTGAATGGGACAGGTGCCCTGGTGACAGAGGATGCAGAGAAGGTTCAATTACTGCCTTCTTTGCTTCAGTCTTTACTGCTCAGGCCAGACCTCGGGAGTTCCAGACTTTGGAGAAAACACAGAAAGTGTGGAGGAAGGAAGACCTTCCCTCGGTTGAACAAAATTCAGTTAGAGATCAATTAAACAAACTGGATATCCACAGGTCCATGGGTCCTGATGGGATACACCCGCAAGTGCTGAGGGAACTGGCAGAAGTCATTGCTGGGCCACTTTCCACCATCTTTGAAAGGTCCCAGAGAAGAGATGAGGTGACTGAGGACTGGAGGAGATCCCGTGTCACTCCAGTCTTCAAAAAGGACAAGAAGGAAGACCCAGGAAACTAGAGGCCAGGCAGCCTCACCTCAAGCCCTAGGATGATGGGACAGCTCATTCTGGGCATCATCTCAAAGCATGTGGATGAAAAGAAGGTTTTTAGTAGTAGTCAACATGTATTCACCAAGGGGAAGTCATATCTGACTAAACTGATAGCCTTGGATGAGGGAAGAGCAGAGAATGTTGTCTACCATGACTTCAGCAAGGCTTTTGACACTACCTCCTACAGCATCCTCAAAAACAAGCTTAGGAAGTGTGGGTTAGATTAATGGATAGTGGAGTGGAAAGAAAACTGTCTGGAAGATAGAGTTCAGAGGGTTGTGATTAGTGGCGTAGTCCAGTTGGAGGCTTGTAACAAGTGGTATTCCTCAGGGATCGGTACTGTATCCAGTCCTGTCAATATATCCATCAATGACCTGGATGAAGGGATAGAGTGTACCCTCAACAAGTCTGCTGATGATGCAAAACTGGGAGGAGTGGCTGACACACAAGAAGGCTGTACTGCCATCCAGTAACACCTGGACAGACTGGAGATCTGAGAAGAGAGAAACCTTATGAAATTCAACAAGGGCAAGTGTAGGGTCCTGCAGTTATGGAGGAATAACCCCATTCACCAGTACAGGTCAGTGGTTGACAGGATGGAAAGTAAATCTGTGGAAAAGACCTGGGAGTCCTGGTGGAGAACTGGATGACCATAAGCAAGCAATGTGCCCTCGTGGACAAGAAGGCAAATGGCATCTTGGGGTGCATCAAGAAGAGTGTGTCCAGCAGGTTGACGGACGTTCTCCTCCTCCTCTACTCTTCCTTGATGAGGTCGTATCTGGAGTACTGTGTCCAGTTCTGGGCTCAGTGGTTCAGGAAGGATAGGGAACTGCTGAACAGAGTATTGTGAAGATGATCAGGGGACTAGAACATCTCTTGAGTAAAGGCTGAGGGACCTTGGTCTTTTTAGTTTGGAGAAGACTGAGAAGATATCTTATCAGTGTTTATAAATAGTTAAAAGGGTGAGTGTTAGAAGGATGGGACCAGACTATTTTTATCAGTGCCCAGTGACAGGACAAGAGGTAATTGGCACAAACCTGAGCATAGGAAGTTCCATCTGAATATGAGGAACTTCTTTACTATGAGTGTAGCAGAGTACTGGAATGGGCTGCCCAGAGAGGTGGTAGCATCTCTGCATCTGGGGACATTCAAAACTCTCCTGGACATGATCCTGTGTGACTTACTATAGGTGAACCTGCTCTGGCAGGGGGATTGGACTAGGTGATCTCTGGAGGTCCCTTTCATCTGCGATTCTCTTTACAAACTGCCCTTTTCCTTTCTTTTCCATGAGCTTCTACTCTACCCTTAATGTGAGGGTACAGTTTCTCTCACTTTACCTCTACATATTCATCATTCCTCATAGTATGTTTTGTTGTACTTCATTGCTTTTTCTTCCTCTTTATTTTCTAATTTGCTATTTAACAATTTTAGCTGCAACTTGTTTCCACTGTGGATTAGCTGAAGGTCTTCTTCTCCAGAAATCAGTCCCTTGGGAGTTCTTGGTGAAACTATTTCCACTCACACTATCCCTATGTCAACTATACATTTCACTTAACCATACATTAAGGCTTTGCTTTCCCACATCTCTCCTGGAAGAACTTTCAGATACAATATTGTCTAAAGCCATAGATTTTGTACATAGAAACTTCTTTCTTAGCCATTTCTCTTCAACCGTAACACATCCTTTCCAGCACTCTGAGCTTGTCTAGACACATGGAGGGATTTACTACCTTAACATCATCTGCCAAGCAAGTGTCCTTGTAGTCTTGTCCAATATCCTAAGCAGATAATTATATATACTTGCTAGTTATATGCAGGCATTGTAAGAGCCTTCATCTTCCTCTCTGTTGGGATACCTATTATTTGTCATGCAAGGCAACCTGTGTGCCCACTGTGGGGCTACTTTCTCATTTTTTGGTTAGCTGGCTTTTGTCAGCTGCACTGCACTGGTAAAGCTGAGTTAGACTGCCCCGCCACATCCAAGAAATGTCACGATAAACTTCTCTTTGTCACTGAGTTTTTCCAAACTGGCCTCTGGTGATCTGTGTTTGGGAGCTGGGCAGTAATCCATCTGCCGGGCAAGCAGTGATGTATGTGCCATAAACAGGAATGTCTCCTATGTTCCTGCACCTTGTAGTCTTTCCTGGAGTGGAGAATGAAATTGCTTGATACTATTGTTTGTTTGCTACTATTTATTCTTCAATTTAGACAGGCTACTTGGCTTCAGTGTGGGGTTGGTTTCTCTACGGTAGTCAGTCCAGAGCCTTTGTCATACCACTGGAGCAGTGTTGGGGTTAGTCTTGCTTATGCACACTGCACAAACCTACACACATCAAGTATGTGTGTCTGGAGTCTTAAAAGCAGTACTTAATTATATATTGTTTTTTCAGAACTGTTGAATTCTTGACTGAAAGTGTTTCCTGGGTCTTCATCATGCTTGAATGCAGTTTCAATAGCCTCATATCTGAAAAGGACTTTTCTACAGTGCAGTAAAGCAAATTCTACCAGCATGAACAGAGTTAAGTGCAATTAAGGGCAAAATTATTTGTAAGGGCTCCACCAGCCTGCTATTTCCATAATCTCGAAGGAGAGGGGGGGTGTTGTGTTTCTTTCATATCTGGCATTCATATTGATTTTGCTAGTGAAAGAAGGCTGGCTGATCTTAAAAGTAACACATTTTCCTTCTTGCATCTTTTTAAAACAAAGTGTTGTTTAGGAACACTCTCAAAACTTTCAGGCAGTAATTCTCAACACCAGGTATAAAACCCTGGCGCCTAGTGTTATTTAAAAACTACTACCAATAAGAAGACAAGTCTTTTTCTAAAAAAATGGTGGTAAGGAAGAGCATAAAGCACAACCTTTCTGAAATAATGACAATATTTTTTATACTTCTTATTGCTTGGACAGCAAACAACTGTGGTAGGAAATAGTAGAAAAACACAAATAAATGTTATGTTGTGAAGGAACAAATTCAGCATCAATTCCCTACGCTGCAAGGACAAGAATGAATGCACTTTCCCAAATGAATAATCTTTCCATTGTGTTCTAAAGTGCCTCTTCCTTAAAATAAGCATCGTCTAGGAATCAATAGGGCCTGTTAAATGGATTAAAAATGGACGAAAAAAATAGATCTCAAAAGGTAATTGTTCAAGCGGGCCAGGCTGTGAATGCATATGATTTTAGTTGCAACCCTGAGGGTAAATTTCAGTCCAAGGGCTGTTCAATATTTTAATCAATAATTTGAAAGGAAACATGAAAATCATTGCTGATAAAATTTGCAGATGAAACAGGAATGCATGGAATAATGAATGTCTAAGGAAGGATTCCCCAGTGAAGTCCAGATTGCTAAGCTGTGTATGCCTTTGCATTTGGCTAATAGTAAAAATTAGTAAGAAGCCACCTGTGATGATGGGAGAGACAGTTCTGGAGAGCAGTGCCTCTGGCAGGGTAACATAATATGCATTTTGAGTGAGAGATTGCAGCTGAATTAGTTAACATAGTTTTCCCAAACCAGGGCTGTGAACAAGGAGAATAAACTGACATTACAGGGTGCTGCTCTACCTGTGGTGATAACATCCATGGCCTGCTGTGTCTAGCTTGCTGACACTGATATGAAGAGGATGCTGAAGGAGGCAAAAGGAGGTAGCATAAAACGGAAAAGTGGAAAGCTAAGAAAACATATGTATAAGTGATGCAAGGACTGAAAATGCTGCCTTGAAGAAACAGGCTGCAAGCACCTTGGTTTATTTAGAGAGAGAAGGATGGGAGACTGCTCATGCTAAAAGCAGTGGTTTTCATACTGTGGTTACTGAAGCACTGATCATGCAGAAGAACTAAGCACAGTTGGAAGTTTAAGATTTGCTGGACTGGAATCAGCTTTTGCATGGGAAAATGCTGAGGAATATGTAAATTTTGAAGGCCTAAAAAGAGTGGTTTGCTAATAACAAAACAATAGCAAGATCATATACTAGAGATATATTTTTTTAAATCCTTCTAAATTCAGGATCTGCAAAGACAGAAGAGGGTGCAAATGATTAGCAGACAGAGTAATTGCTGAAAGCTAAGTGGTGGATTGTCTTTTCATTGAAAGCTACACAGCTTTCTGCAAAGTAAAGTATGCTAAATTACCAGCCACACATGTCTTGCAGGAGATCTAATGAAGATGTAGGCATGCCAGGGATATGCACAGTATTAAGAATGAAGGTCCTGTGCTTCAGGGTCCTGGTTTCTGTGGGCTGTGTCCTGCAGAAAAGTCATACTGGAGAAATGTATTTCAGGTGTTACTCTCAATTAACATTAGCAGCCACCACAGACGAGATACCTTCAGTGGGAAAACTTCATTTTGGAGAGGTGGACTCAGGAACAGGGTACAAAGGCATTTCTGACTAAGCAGCTCTGATGTGGGAAAGGGTATGTATGAGAGGTTTAGTACTCATAATTCACAGTGATTATTAAAGTCTCAGGTCTGTTCCTAACCCCAGTAAAAGTCTGAACTGAAGAGCTCCTAGCTTCCAAAGCTCCTCAACTTGATTTTGTTGCCTGACAAATATCCTGATCACAATGTACCAGATGGTACAGTCTCCTAGAGGGACGGAGCTGTGCAGAAGTGATGAAGATAGGTGCAGGTTTCAATTTCAGTTCCAGCCCACTGCTAGTTTTCTTTAGTCACTGATGCAAAATATTGATTTCAAGGCAGATTTAGAAGTGTTACTAACACACAGTGGAATAGCAGAACATATTTAAATTCTGTGTGTTGATTAATGCTGTCTTATATGTGATTACGTACATGGTTTTGAATGCATTTAGTTCTTGGCTCTGTAAGGCACAACATTAAAGATGTGGAAAATGAAAAAGAAATGAGATAGCAAGAGTACAGGATTACAGGAAGATGAGAGGAAACACTATAAACTGCCCCAGATGCATTATCTTGAGTGTGAGTGATTGATCCCCTGCTCATTTAGCTTGGTGACTTCTGGGTCCCTTGCACTGACAATGTCAGTGCAGATGCAGATGCTCAACATTACAAGCATTGAGCAAAGTCTTGGCAGCTAGGTGTGGTTTTCTCATTCCACACCTTTTAGAAAACTTTCTTGGGCAGTAAAAGAGCTCAGTGTGGTGAGACTTTCCCTTTAGAAAAGTTTCTTTGGCCAGTAAAAGAGATCAGTGTGGTGGGACTTTCCCAGGCAGTATAACTACCAATACCAACAATCCCACTTTGATTCTGTGTTTTCACTTAAGTCTTATTTTCTTCCTTTGTGCCCTTGCAGGCACGTGGCCAAATCTATTTGTTACAGCAGACAGATCAGCTTCAGAGAGAGTTACACACCATCTTTGGTGTTTGACAATATTTCAGACCCTTTCCTTCAGTTTCTGCATTGCTTTCTGCTTCTCTGTTGTCACTTCTTGGTCTTTATGAATGTTAAGTGGAAGAAGTATGACAACACAAACGAGCACCTAGTGTTTTAGAAGCAAGAAACTCCCCAACCTTGCACCAGGCCTTGAGTGCCTAAATCTCTTGGGTGCATTTGGAAACTACTAGCTAAATGTCTGATTAGAGTTGGTCTAAAACGTTCTGACTGAGCAGCTGTCTGACAGAAAATGCCCTTCTGATTAGATTGAATATTCCACAAGGACATGGCAGTTCTGGTTATCGAAAATTATCAAAGTGTTTTATTTCTGCCAAGGTAGAGCTTTTTGTATGATGAATTTGGCACACTTTCATAGCATTATGATGGGTAAAATGGTAATGCTGAAGTGAAGAATTTCAGCCTTACTAAGAGGTTACATTTTGATGACTTTTTTTATTATACGCTCAAAGTTCATGTTAAACGGAAGGAAGGTGCAGGGAAGAGCTTTTCAGGGAAATGTCAAAAGCCAGGTTCATCAAAACCATTTTATGCTTTTGAGCTGCCTGTCTTTAAAAATCTTCAGATTCTGGGCAGCTTATTCTTGAAACACAGCCTGCCACCCACCATTCCCACATTTGCAGCCCAGTTCAACCATGGTCCCCACCCATTCCACTGGATAACCTCCCTTGCTTCCAGAAAGAAACCTCTCCTTGAGATTTGTTGTGTGACAGATGTCTCCTCAGTTCCTGTTAAAAGCCCATTCCAAGTCTCTTTTTCTCAGGGAAGAATTCAGGGAAGGACCTCAATGACAAACATGCCCAGGAAGAGTTGGTCCTGGTGAGAGAGGGTGGCAAGCCATCCCTGAACCATCTCTTTTCTGCTGGAACTATTGATAAGGGTGGCAGAGAGTTTGAACAGGGTGGTGCAGAGTGTGCTGAGACACAAGGTACCATGGGAAATGGGTGCTGAGTGTGCAGCCCTAGGATGAAAGTCTTGAAGCTCATCTTGCAAGGGAAAAAGCAAATCATGCACCCTTAGAATATGTGCACTGTGGGAGAGGAGGGCAGGTGATGGAACTAGAAGGCAGGCAATCATAGGCTGATGGAGATTTCCCTTTGCACAAAGCCTAATTAAATTTGGGCTGCCATGCAGAGAAGCAGATTTGACAGTAAGACTTCCAAAAAGGGATTAGATGCCTTAAATGGAGACAATCTGAATTTGTAATTACACTGCTTAGGATAAAATTTCTGTGGGGTACTTAGCCTTGTTGTTTGGGGAATAAACTGATCTTCAGTTGGCTATGGGACAGGAGTTTCCTGTGCTGAAGAGTCTTGCAACAGAAAGAGTATTATGCATGTTTTATTGTTTTCTCCAAAACATTTGTTTGCCAGCCACTGCTGTAGGCAATCCCTGGACTAAAGTGACCATCAATTTGTATCTCTGGAGCATTTCTAAGGTCCCTGCAGTATATTACACTAGTGTGATAACACAGTGATTCTGCTCTGCAAAGAGCATTATGAAGCACTGCAGCTTTCTGTTACCTAACCTGTTGTTAGGAAGAAATACAAGGAAATAAAACTCAGCTTGGGCGGGGGGGGGGGGGGGAATACAAAGCAAATACTTTATTACAGAGCAGAAAAGGCATGCATAGCAGCAAGTATTCTGCTGGTGAAAACCTGCTTAGAGTCAAAGAAATTGAGCAGGTGAGAACCATGGCCACTGTGTTCTCACATGAGCAACAAACATATCTGGATGAAACTTTGGGGAACATGAGGCTCCTGAGTGCCAGTTTATTGCTGTTTATGCTGAGCAGTGTACTTTTCTGGTGTGGCAGTGGAGGTTCAAATGCTTGTGAAGTGACAATGGTTTCTTTGAACTGTGGGAGAAAATAGTAATTTCAAATGCAAGTAAAGCTTTCTAACACTGTGAAGAGAGAAGTAGACTTTATGAGCCACTCACACTATAAGACATTACTGAAGAGAAAAGTAACAGAAAATGTTTTATCCCAGAAGAGTGAGAGAAATAACATTTGGGACTGAACTGCAAACTTTTCAGAAGGATGGAGGCAGTCACAGGGGAAATCCCAGAGAAGGGCAAGAGGATTAAGACAGCCTTTTATAGTGCCTGAACTTACTTTTGCACAAGGAAATGCAAGATTTCCTTGCCTGACACAACAATGACAGTTAGGTTTGTATAACTGGGATGAGGAAGATAGAAGACCAGATTGACAGCCTATCTGTATTCCATCGCTGGTGATTATGCAGTTCATGGTACTGATCCTTCCAAGTTATATACATTTGTAAGCAGAATCTCATTAATAGTTCCATTAATCTTGGTGCAATTACTTCTGATTATAACATTAAACATGGGTATGAGTCTTTCTGGAACTCTTTATCATTAATTCCTGAAGAAGTAAATGGCCAGGATTAAGGAAATGTGTTTTCTTTTCTATATACATTCTTTTCTCTGTACATAAACATTTAACTTTTTCTTTTCTACATTCCTGTTCTTTGGTTCACATCTTGATCAGACCAAAACCTTAAAAGTCGGTTTGGCTACCTGGTGGCTATCAAATCATGCAGCTGCCCAGAAAAATGGACAGGTCTTGAATGCTCACTCAGTACCAGCTGAGAGCATGGAAAACCTTAGCTTGGAGCACACCTGCACCATGGTGAAGGGCTCCTGGTTTTTACTCAGAGACATTAGAAAACCTCCAACCAGGGACATTTTCCTGGGTTACTGAAATCAAACACTCAGAAAGAGGTTTTATTATTTGTTTCCTTTGAAGCATCCTGGTATCAGTAGCCCTATCTAAGTGACTTACATTTCAGGATAGGAGAATTTCCTCCCACCTGAGGTGTTTAAGAGAAACATAAAAGAGAAAGCATGTGTAATAGACACCACAGATGTTTAAACCACCATGGCTCATTCTTTGAAGAGACTACCACTGTCATTGATATGTTAATTTCCCTTTCAGACAGTTTGTGACTTTTGTTTGTTTTCTCAGGGAGTCTGGACCCAGTGACATCTTTGGCTAGGATTTTTGTTCACTCAGTCAGAACTTCAGCAAGTCAAACTGTATCCAAAGCACACCAGAGAAGGCCCAGAGGACTGTAACATGCACATGTAATGCAAAGCTCATATATTTGCTGAGTGTCCCCCACTGCTCACAAGTAGGATAGTTATTATTCTGGTATCTGCTCAGGTCTCAAGTTGTTTTTGCAAGCCAACTATTCAAGTACATAAAAGGGCCACAGGGACAGTTGAAGATAGACTACATCTATATGAGAGATAGGAAAGTGTTGCGGATACTGTGTCAAATGAGTGGTGCAGAAGACCACTGCTGGGTTTATGCTTTAGCAATGGAACAGGAAGCCACAGGATCATAGGCTTCATAGCTACAGTGGTCCATGAGCAGCCTGTCTATAACATCAGTAATTCTTCTCACCGTGCTGGCTGTTTATCTCTGATAGAGTATGTGTCCCACCATGGAGGAGACATTAAGGGGTTAGACTCCCTGGCATGTTTCATCTCCTTTGCTGATGCTCTGGTTGCATAAAGCACCACATACATGCTCTCAACAGACAAGGCACTTTGATGTCTTGTTTCAGCCCCTGGAGCAGCAGCAAAGCAGACAGAGTTAATTCGTGAACCTGGCCAATGATTTCTGAAATCAGAGTCTAAACAGGTTTTGTAAGAAAACAGATGAGTAAGGATACAATACTTCTCAGCTTACAGAGTAGCTTATCCAAAGTTTGATCCCTATGTCTCTTGCAATGACCTTGACTTGCGAAAACCCCAGTCCCCTATCAACAGGGGCATCCATTGACTCCTGAAGTTTGCATACTGGTGTCTGAGTAGGACAGATCATGCTGTTCTACTTGCGCTTGCGCTTCCCCTTTCTCCTCTTCTGCCGCAATGACAGTGCTGCTACTCCCAGCTGTTAAAACCTTTCCTCCAGCATGATCTTCTTGCCAGGCATTTCCCTTCTGAGATGTGGCTAAGTCATCCAAAGGTCAACTGCTCTGACATATTACTGGAAATCTGACAAGGTAGGGGAGCTCACGGCAGCTCCTCCCATTGCTTTTTAAGCCGACCAAGCTCACCAGAGGTTTCTCTGCAGGAGAAACAGGAGGATTGTGTTGGCAATTTGGCACCCAGCACTGAACATATTGGTTTCCCAGTTGCAGGCTGTTTCCTGGAAACCAAATAATCTCTGTGGCCAGCACCATCTCCTATTATTCTTTATTAAGAATTTAGCTCAATGTATCAAACTGGCCACAGACACAATTCAATTAATTGGCCTCCTCAGTAGATTTGCTACTCTGATGTAAACAAGGAAGCTGGCTTGGAAGAGTGGAGTTCAGTGAGACCAGGCTTGCCTTCCAAGAGGAAAGTGAAAGGATGATGTACACATTGAATGACTGCAGGAGCTACACTTAGTGCTGAATCTTAACAGGCATGAATAGTGTGAGCTCATCCAACTCACCACTCCCATAAGCAAAGAGCCACGGAAGACTTCCAGACTCTGGAGAATGAATGAGGACAAACTTGAATGTGTTGGAAAAGGGCTGCTCCAGCACATGTTGCCAGAGTGAGGTACTAAACTGTGATAGTTGGGCAACACGGCTGCTTCAGCAAGTAGAAACCCCTTTTGTTGTTCATAGGATAGCATTTGCAAGGTTTTCCTTGTAGCACTGGCCTCAGCCTAGGGTGAGAGACCAGACAGCTGCCCTGTCTTCCATCCCATCGGCCCTTCTGAAGGCACAGACCTGATGATAACTGAGGCTGTTGCCTCAGAACCATTGTTCTCTAGGTGTATGGGGCATAGCAGGGTTAGGGTTTTCAGTTTGGGCACAGCTGCATGCTGTTTGACACTGTCACCCTTACACTCCCTTCTGCAGCCTGAACCTCATCTCTGGGTGACATCCTCCCTCTAAACTCCTTACTGTGTACTTGTCCATTTCACCTCCTTTTCTGCATTTTTTTCTGATCCTACTGATGGAGCTGGTACAGAGCCTGACACCTTCCCTGAGGAGCATTAGCATGCAGCAGACAGTGATTTCTTAGCTACAAAACACTTTAGAAAGCTCCGTCAGACTAAGGGGGACCAAACTCCTGCCACAGAAAGTCCTTGTCAGAATGGTATGCTGAAGACAAACTAGGGCTTAGGCAGGTTTTATGTAGGTACAACTAAAGATGAGTAGCTATGCTCAGTTATGTTCACAGGGATTTTGTAGCTAGTGATGGAGACATGCACTAAACTCTGTAGTCTATGTATGTACTCTGCATGATTCTTCCTTAGTGTGATCCCTGGACCAAGCCATTTTTTTCTAGATCTGGGTATCAGTGCCTCTGTGATACACTTAGTGGTACTCCTACAACCCAGATGAGGCATTCGGCATATTCCTGACTTCTGCTAATTCATGCAGAGGATTTTTTGTTGTTAAAATTACCTGAGGAATCACCACCTCTATGTACAAAGACTTGTATTTCAATAGAAATGAAACAGATTTTTTTTTGCATGTATAAAAGTATTCATAAATTCCTCTATTCTTAAAAAAATACCTAAATCCAACAATATATACAGGAAATTAAAGCACATGCCACTTAGAAAGAATTAACCACTAATAGTTTATCATTAAATAGTAATTTTCCTGTGAAATAAATTTTTGTTCTTGACTACTTTGCAAACAGAAAGGACAAAATTTGCAACAGATTGTGCCCATCTCTGTTACAAAAGACTTTTTAAACTCGTATCTCTTTCTTAGCTGAGTTTCTGTATTAACAATAGCCCTTTAAATTGAAAAGAAGAGCCATGCCTTTTCTTAAACACAGAAATATTGGAAGAAACCTTGTTAGATAAAAGAGACAATTGAAAGACTAGTGTGTCCATCATTTAGAAACCTGTTTGCTGTCTGATAGACACTTTTTGTCTGGCATAGAGAAGGGCATGAGACTTGTCAAAGATCTGAAAATACCACTGTAAAGGCAAAATTACCACCTGTAATTCATTATTCAGATGTTGTTGTCTTCCTGGAGACACAGCTGTGTACCCAGGTGAGCCTCATCCCAGTGTCATTCATGTAACACTTGTCACTGTTCCCTGTTCCCTCAGCCCTCACTACTCCCTGGATCCCAGAGCTGTGTGATTCGCAAATCGTTCTTTTATGGTGCTGTCTCAGATGTGGTATGGCCAGCTGTGAACAGCTGTATTTCTAGTGTTCAGACATCCAAATGGCTAGGAAAGAACATGCTTTCCATGTTGAAAGTGGCTGACCAGGAGAACCCACTTCTTCAGAGTAAGATGTGCTATGGACATATAAAAGGTATAGGCTTGATGCTGAAATAATTGGACAAAGTCCTACAGCCTGTGTGCTTTACCGGATGTCGGCCTAAATGAGCTAATGGTCCCTGCTGACCTTTAAATCTGTGAAATGCTGACTGCTAAACTGCTTGATCATGGGCTTTTCTGATATAAATCTCTCCCACTTGGTTTTAGACTGGTCTACAACATAGCATCCATGCATTTTCACACAGAAGTAATTGCAATAGGGGCATCCTTAAATAAGTTCGTAGAATGTTTGTGGTCTTCTCTTCCATTCCCCTTCTCCTTTTTGGGGATTAAAAATTCCTTTAGGTATTTTTTTTTTTAGTTCAGAAATAACTTTCAGATCCTTTTGCAATTTCTGAGTGTTGGATGTCCGCTGTGACTTTTGCAAAGGATTGGTAGGAATTTTTTTTGCCAGCAAGAGTGTCAGTGTTGTGAGAGCAGAGACCTCTCCATGAAATGCTAGGGCTTAGACACGTGGATGGCACACACCAGCTGATCCACAGCAAGTGTCACTGTGTGCACTGCTATCTCACATACTTTTCACTGCCTAGACTTTTGCTGGGATCAAAGCCAACCCCTTGCCAGAAGGTTGTGCGGGTGATGGTACAGTGTTCAGCCCTGGTTGACTGCTTGCCAGAGTGAGAAGGAGACCAGTGTTGTCTAGGAAAGGGCTGGTTTGATGTCTTTTCTTTATAAGTAACGTGAATCCTCAAAAATACTGTTCTTTATAATAACACCCATGGGTTTTCAAGCAAGGTTTCTCTTGATCCCACTCAGACTGTGACTGAGAATAGTGCCAGCACAGAGCATGAATGTGTGGATAGAGACAGACTGTCCTCTTGAACATTTTGTGTTCATGCTGATTATTCCAAATTCATCACAAGACTGGACCAACATACAGGCCCTAGACAGAATATGTAGATTTCCTGAAATGCTGATAGAACTAAAGCATTCTCCTCTGGGGGGACCTCAGGGTTTGCAGTCTCTTCTTGTGAGGGTGTACAATGTTTATATGTTACTGAGGTGTTCTCCATCTTCATGTGACCAGCTGTGATACAGCAGTGGTACTGGAAGACAGGATGGAGACAAGGTCACACCAAGGTGCCCTTGCTCCTAACCTGCATTGCCCAGATCATGATCAGATAACTTTCCTGTACACTGATAATAAGAACCAGAGACAATTGCCTAGCAAGTGCCTTGGGATAGTATAACTATTGTGTATCTTCTTTAACATTCTCTATCTCTACTACATCAGCCACAGTATCTCACAGGTCTTTTTATTTTGCTATATCTGTGTAAGTGGCTGAGGGCTTCAATCATTTTTCCATAGTCTCTTTTCTAGCTATATGAGGCATTTGCTGTACATAGCAGTTATTCCCTAGATTATCTCCTTGAATTCAGCCTCGTTATTTTATCATTTTGACAACAAACTGCATTTGCCATCTGCTGGCTTCAAATCTTAATATATTATAATTTGAATCCCCTGGAATCTGCTTATACTGTTTCTTGTTATTTGTTCATCCTCCATTTTCTGCATCATCTGTAAACTTGGATCTCTCCAGTCAGATTCTGCTCTCCATTCTTTAACCAGGGTAAATCTGGACCTTCTCCACTAAAGTATGTGGAATTACTCTAGAGTGAACAAACGGAAATCAGAGCTGGATATTGCCTAGGTTTTCAACACCCTCATTCAAGTAATTTTATGTTTATATATAGACACATGTTATGAACAACAGATGTCCTAACACTGACCTTCAGGACACTTTTCATCTGTTCTGTTGCTATGCTATTTTTCTAGTTGACATCCTTTTTACCTCAATCCTCAGTGTTTGTTTGAAGTTCAGTCAGTATTAACAAACACATTCTTACTGTTATGAATGAAGTTTTGGCAAAGTGGAGATACTTTCAGTATATGTTTACACTCTTTCTTTCCCCTTTCATTTTCTTCATTTTTTTCTTCTAGTTTTGGATAAAGATTTTTTCTTTACTATAAAAACAAAGCATTACTATGTAGCAGACCACTACACACACTTGGGGACAGTAGATTTACTGTGCTCCCTGGAATAAACAACAAAAAAAAAAAACTTGCAAAGTGCCTGAATGCATGGAGTTTGATACTCAACACCAATGTGGAGAAACCTAGTAGAACTGCTGACCCATCACATGACTCTGTAATTTAGTATCATGAAATCCCTTCCCTTTCCCACACCTCTGGAACATTAATATAAAGCAGAGAGCAAAACATGTTTTGTCTGTACAACTCTTTCCCTTTCTTCTGTGCTGGTAAATCTTTACTGCCTGTCATAATGGAGGTGGTTAGCAGGTTGAGGAAGTTTATTCTGCTGCTCTACTCTGCTCTGATGTGACCTCACCTGGCGTAGTGTGTCCAGCTCTGGAGTTCTCAGCACAAGGAGGACATGAACCTGTTGGATGTGGTCCAGAGGAAGGACACAAAAACGATCAGTGAGCTGGAATGCTTCTTCTATGAAGAAAGGCTGAGAAAAGTGTGTTTTTTCAGCCTGAAGAAGGGAAGGCTCCTGGGAGACCTTACGGAGGCCTTTCAGTACCAAAAGGGGGCCTATAAGAAATACAGGGACAGTCTTCTTAGCAAGGCCAGATGAAACAAAACAGGGGTAACAGTTTTAAACTAAAAAAGGGTAGATTCAGCCTATACATAAGGAAGATTTTTTTTTTTTAATTATTATTTTATTGTTTTTCACAATCTGGGCAGTGAAACACTGGCATAGGTTGCGCAGAGAGATGGTAGATGCCCCATCTCTGAAAAAATTCCAGGTCAGGTTGCACAGGGCCCTAAGCAACATGATCTCATTTTAAATGTCCCTGCTTACTGCAGGGGTTTTGGACTAGACAGTCTTTAAAGGTCATTTCTAACCCAAACCATTCTTTGATTTTATAATTACAGTTTTCAGCATAAAGTCCCCAAGGCAGACTAGAGCACAGAAGACTAATATGAAGGCAGATGCAACCTGCTATCAGGACATTTATGCCAAACACTGCTGCACTCTTTGAATGTGTTGCATATTAACCAGATGATTTTTCTGCTTACATCTGTTTCCAAACCCTACTCTTTTCCTCCCGGTTTGCTGTTTTGCATTTTAGCCCTAATATCTGTCACAGTAGCAGGAGAGACATGGAATCAAGCTTTCCTTCAGCTTACAGCACATAGTGCTGTCTGCCCTGTGGAAACAGGAGTAATGTGATCCTGTAACTTGAGACTGTCTCATAATGTGCATACACAAGGGAGTTCCAAGTGTTTTTGACATTACCTAACTCTCTAGTACTCAACTTGTAGCTCTAATGTTCTCATGGCAACATGTGGTGCAATTTATATATATATTTTTCCATGGAGTTTCCTAGGATTTTAACACAAGAAAATATAAATAGTACCACATGAAAATAAAACAGCCCACCCATGTGGTCCACCAGGTTTTGAAATACAAGCATCACCAGTCATTGCTGTTTCCTATGTTAAAGGTCTAATGTCACCAGCTAGCTGCTCTGTTGGGTGTCTCTGGTCCGCGGACAAGCCTTAGAGAAGAGAGACACAGCACTGAATTGCAATTCAAAAAAAGCGAGAGAGGAAGTGTGCATTTTATGCCCCCTTAAAATACACAGTTTTAAGACAGCTGTCCTGAAAGTGAGTCTGAGAAAGCATGAATGACATCTCACCCTTTGTCATGTTCCCCTAGGACCAAAAGTGAGCTTATTCCTTCTCTGTGGTAAAAGATGTGAGCAGACTTTTTTCTTCTAGTCACAGTGCTGATTGTTCGCTCCCTACAAATAATGTGGTGAAGAATATGAGAAGAGCACCTCTTACAGGGAGAGTAAATGTCTGATGGCCTGTGTACTAGTTAAAGCACCTTGTCTGAAGAAAGAACGTATTTGAGGTCAGAGAAGGGAAGAAGCCCTCTTTCTTTGTCCCATGGAAAAACACGGAAAACTGAGGGTAGCATAAAAATCAGGCAAGTTGAAGAGCCAGACAGGAACACAAACATTTTCTTGACTTCAGGATGAATTTCCTGCTGCCTTTGAGACAGAAGTTGCTTGGAGACCTTCAAAGAAATTGCAGCTCTTCAATGATGGTTAAAGGTTCCTTAGACTGAAACAAAAAAGTGTTTCCTTGGGGCTTTGCTCTTTCTCCTAGGCCTTCCATTGTCCAAATTTAGTTTTTCAATAAGGGTAAAGGAGGCAACAAGGTATCAACAAGATATCAGGCTAGTGTAACCCTGCCTGCAGGCATCACCTTGCAAGTGTGTTGCTGCAAAGCAGCAACAAGAGCATTGCCCCTCTGACTCCCCTGATGTGGAGCAATACTACCAGGACCTGAGCATCTCACTGTCACAAGGCTCATAATGTACAGAGTTGACTGGCTGTCAGCAAATGCCATGAAATGCCAGTATTATTTCCTTTGGTTAACAACAATCCTTTGAATGTAAATCATGACTGACAATTTGAGCGCCTGGGTTTTGGACAGTGGCTCTGCAATAAAATCTCTGACATCAGTGAAATGTACATCCCATGAGCTGGAAGGGAGGGTGCAAAGATAGTGCAGTGATAAATGGGTATCCAATGGATTTTATGCTGCTGGAATGAAAGGTTACACCATGTTTTGTCCCTGTCTGGCTTTACCTGTACTCTGTAGGATGAAGTATCTCCACCATGTAAAGATACTGAAATGGCAGGGGCAACTCAGAGCCCTGACCAGACATGCTCTGCCTCCCAGACCCAGTGGTGGCCACAGAACAGGCAGGACTTAGGAACAGGTTGCTGTGATCTGCCTTGCTCAGGGAGAGCACCTTCCCCACCTTTGCGAGGCTGGATACCACTGCTCTAGTGAAGCCCTTATCAGCCTTCCATCCTGAGACACAGCGTGTGCAGAGTACACCGGTGGAAAAAGCACTCAAAATATGTTTTCTGAAGTGATGGCTGCTGAACGGGAATTCAGCAGTGTATGGGGTTACTGTGATCCATTGAGTAATCACCTGGAGTAACACATCAGACAGGCAAAGTTGGAGGACAAAAGCAGATGACACCTTGTTCATGCACCTGGAATTATCTCCCCTGTCCAAACAACCTGTTTTGAATTTCAGAACTTACCAGTATTTCTGAGAAAGCTATCACCTCTGACTTTAATATATTTTTTACTGCTTCCATCCAAACATGAAACCATTTTTTTTATGGCAGTTATAAAACACTGCAAGCAGCAGATGTCTAAGAGTAGAGCTTTTGCCATAACAATGTGTGCTATGGAGCAGGTGAAATGGAACTCCTCCCAGAGTCAGTGAACAAGGAAACCAGAGGTAACACATGGGTTTGAAGTTGTAGAGAGGTGAGAATTCATCACAGAAACTGGGGACAGTCAGTGGAAAGCTCAAAAATGGGTGCAGTCAAGCACCACACTGTCTGGCTGCTGTGGAGAGTTTTTTGATTTGCAAGTCTCTTTCCTCCAATTCTAGAAGCTGTCTTTCTGAGAGAATCTGGGAGATACTTCTTTCATCATTAATCAACACATGCTATACTTCTCCAGACATATTGCTCTCTCAGATCCACACACAAGTTTCACTTCCATGAAGTCATTTTGAAAGGACATATAACAGTGACTACAGGGAAATATACTGAAAAGTGACTAGTAGCAGCTTAATTAAATTATTGACAACTTTTCATCTCAATCATAAATTTATCACTAGAGTAATTCAGTATTCCCACAGTCTTCATGAAAGATGGTATGCCAATCACATTCCTGAATACAGATTTTTTAGAGGATATGCCTGCGCATGTTGTGGCCCTAAGATCAGAGAGAAGACATGGTTTGATTAAAATTATGCATTTCTCAGATCAGCATGCAGGTAATGTCTTGATTCTCACAAGTATCTGCGGTCTGGTATCTAAAAATACAATAGATGCACTAACTTTGCTGAAGCTAACATAAAGTAATTGTAGTACAGAAGAGAGCTTAGGAAATAAACCCATATAACTTATGTCCATTTCAATTCCACATGGTATGGATTCTCTCACTGGCGCTTGATTTAGGACCTATGGAGTTGTCCATTGAGAAAACTATCTTTTAACTCCTTCTAAAATAGCTGTTCTGTGCTCTTACATTCTCAGCAGCAAAATTGATTTCCTTGTCTCAGGCCAGAAAAATAATTCCAAAGAATGTAGCTGCGACGTGCTGATGTTCATGCTTTCTCTACGTGTACAAATGCACATCCATGCATGTATGTGTATGCATGTTTCTTGCAAAGGACAGAATCTCACACCTTTGGCAACATGACACTGATGCTATCATCTTATATTAATGCCACTGTGAACCTCAACAGTGTTTCTCTGAATTAATTCCCTTGCAAGAGGGAACAGAATCTTACCCAATCTCTTGACTGACTAGAAATGTCATTCCCCCTGATGTCATACCTAGCCTGTGCTCACAGTGCCTGAGGTACACAACTTCATCCCACATCTTTTTCAGATGAAGACCATTTTGTTAATTTAATTAAGTTAGCATTTAAAAAAAAAAAAAAAAAAACATGTACAGTGTTTGCCGAGAAAATGCACTTGCAAACGTATCGATGTAGGCAAGCTGCTTCGCCTCCTGAGCTTTGTTCGACGGCACAGCGCAGGCCGCGGGCAGAGCCGGCGTGGCGCGCCGTGGCCGCGCGCACCCGGGCAGGCCGGAAGCAGGTGCAGGGAAGCGGCGCAGCGCCCTCTGGCGGGCACGCCGCTCGGCTGCGAATGCTGTGCGCACCTGGCGGCCGCGGCGCTGGCCCAGCGGCCACCACAGTGCCTGAGGCGCCGGCACTAAGCCTCGGTCAGTTTGGTTCACCCTGTCTCAGGTTCCTCGCCGCTGAAAATCGAGAAATAATCACCATTTTTAAAAGGCCTTAGACTGTCCGAATGACAAGTTCCTCTCGTATAAAGGGTGGGCTGGTATCAAAAACATAACCACATGACAGAGGCTAGAGTCACAGCTCTACCTTCCAAAAAATGTATGGTGCAATCGTGTGGCCAGGTATGCTCTTTTGTGTGATACTTCACCTCATCTGTCAGTCAAGCTCTTTTCTTTCCCGGAGTATGGCCTGCACCAGCAAAGCAGTGCCTTATGAGATCAGAAGCTGTATTGGTCGACGGCGGGTTTGCACTGCTACCTGCTGTAAAGTCTGCTGCACATTGAATTCTGGAAACCAGGGCACCTCTCTCTCACACTGGTAAACACCATTGTCTTGCATTTTCTTCTGGGAGTCAGTAAAAGGACTGAACTTAACTGGGGAAGTTCAGTGAGGAAGGAAGACAGAGATTTGGTCCCATTAAGATCTTCTAATGATCTAATGAACTAATGAAGAGATTTTAAAAGTGCGTGAGCTCTTACCTTTTTCAGGGGCAAAAGAAAAGAAATCTCCACGAGGAGCTTGTCTTTCACTTCTACTTTGTATCACTGAGCACAGCTATTGCTAAAAGCTGGAGACTGTCAGATGTGCCGAAGAAGCACTTTCTAACAGCTTGAATACACTGGAAAGGATGGAAAGAAAGAAGATTAATGTGCAAAACCTTTACTTAGCGTAAATATAGAACTTGATACCATAAACTGAATTCTACTTATTTCTGGGCTGAAAATATTGCACATCATTTTCCACCATCAAAAGGAATTGTCCATTTGCTAGGAGTCATTTACTAATTGTGCTACCTGTGTCCGTTCAGAGTCACAGAGTCAGACTCTCATGGCTTTTACAGTTACAACACATGGTCAAGAATGAAACAGCACATGATTCACGCAATTGTGGTAAAAGTATTCAAATTTAAAACCAGATTTGAACGCACCAGTCATATCTCCTACTGCCATATGAGCATATCAACTACACTACATTCAACTTTAGAAGTTTATATAAGAAAGGTGTATCATTGCTTTTGACCCTGCCAGTACATACAAAGGCTGAAATGAATATTCACAGTTTCAGGATTTAGATACAAATTAACTACAGGAAAACTCATATTTTTTTAATGTGTCAAATAAGCTTTGTTCATTTGCATGATGAAATGTACTTATGTAAGTATATTTTACCTTTAGCACCTGAGCTTTACAATATACTTAGCCTATGTTTTAGTAAGCTGTTGTCAGTGCAGGTCATATACTGTTATTAAAAAAGCCTGTAATAGAAAAAGTACTTAATTTACAGGAAAAGACTAAATAAAGATGGCTGGATATTATATTGCTGAAAACAGATATACAGATAAAATTAGTCTCATAAGCCAATATACTGTAATTAGGGTAATTTTGCTTTAAGTAAGAATAATTTTAACAGTAGATTGTATTTTTGAGAGATGGGTTCCAACACAAGTGAAACAGCCCTAATTTTTATGTACCAAAGACAAAATCACAACTATAACCCTCGTTCCTAAAGCACAGTGGACTACCAGATAACTAACCAGAAGTGTCAGAAACCTCCCAAGACAGGATTTTCCTGACACTTTCTCACTGAGGGAATAGCTTATTTTCTCCATTTTTCCCCCTTTTGCCTGCTAGCTAAAGTACAACACTACTGGAAATACATAAACAAATGGGGCCCCTACTTACATATCTTTTAGATAGCTCCTACATGGAGCTTGTCTGGGACCTCAGTCATCACTCACATATATGTGACATGCACATATATGTGTATATATCAAGTCATATTGCCATTCCAGTGCACAGCCAGATATATAAATCCCAGCTGGAGTTAGATGGGATAGCTGGTGTTGACACTATATTGAGGGGACTGTGTTGCAGGACTGGATCTGTAATGTATTAACCAAGACCTTTCTCAGAACTTGTTGGCTACAAACTATTTAATCTCCAATGTCTCTGTCTCAAACATGAAGTGACAAAATAGTAAAGGTAATTAGGGACCTGTCTAGGCTGTACCAATATGGAGTAGACAAGGAAATGAGTGCCAACAGACTCAGACAGGTGAGGCACACTACCATCATCTCTACAGCTGCTTTTCAAGAGTCATGGGCCTGCCCGTTGCTTAAGCACATGCAAATTCTGATCAAGAAGACCAAATTTAGACAAATCTTTTCCTAGTTAAACAAGGCTTTTACCATTTTCAAGGGTGCCATAATTTTTTTCTGTCTGCTCCCCAGCCCCACGTTCCTCTCCTCTTGCACACAGTAGTCACATCAGTCACAAGGCACTTTCCTTCTTTGGTTCTCTTTAGGCCCCATGAGCAAAAACCAGAATGTATCTCTCAAAACTAGACCTGAGGGGAGCAGCCTTTTATTTCTCCCTCTGCAGTAATAAAGTCCAGGGAGAAGAGTCTCTTTATATGTGAGAGACAGGAACTGGGACGTAAAATATCTCCAGGGTTTTCTTAGCACTACCTCCTGCCTTTGGGTCTGCAATGATTAGAAATATGTGCTTTCAAGAAGATATGGAGAAAAATGTTTCCTCTGTCTTGCAGTCAGCAGTGTTCAAAGCCAAGATTCAGATTTTCAGCAGGAATAAGTAGCATATGCTGATCTCCAACAGGCAAATAGGAGAGAAAAACCTGTGAAAAGTAGTAAGATTAGCAATGTGCAGGAAAGAGACAGAAACTTCCAGAGGATCCCAAACAATATATCGCAGGATTTGATACCAGCTTAGTCTGTCTTTTGTTACCTTAAATTATGCTCTTAGAACATCACTGTATACTGTCTTTCACTGGTGGCACCAGGGTTTTGAACATCACTGCACTCCTGACAGGAGGACTTGCACAGCTTCCTTATACACAGTCACATAAACCAACAACATGAAAGTGACAACAACAGATTAGGAACAGCCCTGATTTAGCAACCCTAGCTATCTATTTTCCTTTACTTTTTCTCTTCTGACACATGCAGGATCGAAAGAGCCTGATTCTGCAGGTATATAAAGAACCAATTATCCTTAGCCCCATTTTGAATCAGGTTGTGGAGTCAGAATTGGAGTGTGCGTGAAGAAAAATGGCCAAGGCATGTGGCGTGACATTTTTCTCAAAAATACTGGAAGACTTCCCTTAATTTTTTAGATATTATTAGCTCTGTCTTTCACTATCACGCTGTCAGTACTGCTGCAGTTAAACTGCTTGTGGTCCAGGCCTGCTGCTTGGCAGTCCAGAGCAAAGCAGCTGTGTATTCTCCTCAGCTACAATACAGCTGGATACTACTGTTGTTCCACCCATGTCCACCAGCTGGGATCAAGCCCTTTCTGAGCAACATAAGGCTAAGGCCACATCTAGTCTAGGGTTTAGGAATGTGATTTTAACTTGTTCAAGTTAATTAACGTATTTTAAAATGCTGCATATAGCAAACTGCATGGACCATAGAATCATAGAATTATAGAAAGGAAGGGGTTGGAAGGGATCTCTGGAGATCATTGAGTCCAACACCCCTGCCAGAGCAGGATCACCCATGGCAGGCCACACAGGAACATAGCCAAGCGTGTTTTGAAAGTCTCAAGAGAAGGAGACTACACAGCGTCTCTGGGCATCCTGTTCCAGTGCCTCTTGAACTGGGGAGACCAGAACTGGACACAATACTCCAGATGTGGTCTCACTAGGGCAGAGTAGATGGGGAGAAGAACCTCCCTCGACCTGCTGGAAACACTCTTTTTTATGCACACCAGGATACCATTGGCCTTCTTGGACACAACAGCAAACTGCTGGCTCACAATTAACCTGCTGTCCACCAGGAGTCCAAGGTCCTTCTCTGTGGAGCTGCTTCCCAGAAGGTCTACTCCTAACCTGTACTGGTAAATGGTGTTATTCCTCCCCAGGTGTAGGACTGTACACTTGCCCCTGTTGAGCTTCATTAGGTTTCACTTTGCCCAGCTCTCCAGTCTGTCCAGACATTGCTGGATGGCAGCACAGCCTTCCAGTGTGTCAGCCCCTCCTCCCAATTTTGTATCATCAGCAAACTTGCTGAGGGTGCACTCTGTCCCTTCATCCAGGTCATTGATGCAGATGTTGAATAAGACTGGACCCTGTACTGATCCCTGGGGAACACCACTAGTTACAGGTTGCCAACAGGACTCTGCGCCACTGATCATGACCCTCTGAGCAATATTGTTTAGTCAGTTCTCAATGCATGTTGTCATCTCCTCTCCTAACCCACGCTTCCTGAGCTTCCCCACAAGAATCTTATGGGAGACGGTGTTAAAAGCCTTGCTAAAGTCAAGGTAGACAACATCAACTGCTCTCCCTGCACCTACCCATTCAGTCAGAGTGGGTCTGAGCTTGTGTTAAATTTAGCTTCAGAAGATCACCTTGGGAAGTCCAAGTGATTCTTAGCTAGAGTTGTAGGAGGCTCTAATTCATCCTACGTTTACACATTTCAAAGCCAAGGCCATGTATCCAATAGGATGGAAAATGGTTTTTCTTTCTAATGTAATGGTGGGGAGAACACAGAAACAGTTAAAATCTGTTTTATATGCATCTGATGGCAGCACTTGGAAAAACTGAAAGCTGCAAAGAATCTGAAATAAAACCAACAAGGTGCATATTGAATAGCTGGTAATTCACATGAGTTCTTTTCTCATATATACCAAAGCAAATTATTTCTGTGTTGACTCTGTGATATGTCCAACTGAGAGAGAAACGTACTTGGCAGGGGTATTCCTGTGTTTGTTTTGCCTTGTTGCACAGAACTGGACCACAGAGAAGTTGAAAGAAGTTGGTTCTTTTGCTGCTGCAAGGATGATATACTGTTGCTTCATCGTCTCTGCTAGCAGGATTTTTACATGTCTTTCTAACACTAAGCCACATTTTGGGGAGGACATTGGAGGCTGACCGGATGGCATTAAGGATAGGAAACATTCATAGGCAGGTGTTTTCAACAGCCCTGATCCTCTTTATGCTCTCTGAGCACATCTCAGTGCAGTCCTGTGTACTGCTGTTATTCAGAGCAAGTTCTGGGAAAATAATGCACCATCTGCAGCTCTTCCCTGGATATTGTCCAAATTTGGGCTTTTCCCCCATAATCGATATCTTGTATAAGCCAGATTCAGAAGGAGATTTCACAGCTTCATAACTATGTGTTCACTAAACAGCACTATATTGGCAGTTTCAAAAAAAAAGAAAAGAAAAAGAAAATGTCATGTTATTTTTGATAGTGAGAAACTGGAAAAGTTACTTTCTCAGCAGTATCTCATCTGGAATGATATCAAATAATTTCTGCATCAAAGTTTATCAAATCACCTAGACTGTCAGAGCCAGTCCTCCCCCAGTGAGACCTGAGATAGGATCTGATTTCTGCATTTGCAGCAAGTTATCTTTCACCACTCTCCTTTGTCTGTGCAAATAGCAAATGCAGAATGATCAACTGCAATTGCCATTGCTTCTTTTAAAATGCTTGCAGTAGCAAATCAGGATAAGGACTGGCGGACATAATACACACACAGTGGAAATTCACGGGAATTTCAGGAGCAAACTTCATTCATGGAAACATCTTCACAATGCCCATTATTCAGTAGTGATGTGCAAGACTAAGAGGATAATACCATTGAATCAGGTGTGGAAGCATTAACACATGGTGAAACCATGAAGATGTTGAGCTACCAAAGCCTGTTTGCAGTGACGCAGGTGTATTAAGATAGTACTGCAAAGGTGATAAACTTGGTTTTGTGTAGTCAAACTCTGTATCATGAATTGTTGAATTAGCGGAGGGTTCTCTTTTCTCTTTCACATGTCTAAAATGTATCTTTAAATTGAAAGTGAGCAAGAAAGACAGAACAGAATAATACTGTAAAACGTTAAGCTTTGGTGTACTCTGCTCACTCTAGATTTGCTCATTTACAACTTCATCAATACAGTATCTTAGTATTCTGCAAGTAGCAATTAACTTTTATCCATCACATCAGGTTTCCCAGGAAAGCAGCCCAGGCACAGAGGAGTACATTCTGATGCCCACTTATTTCCTCACCTTCTAGAACTGGGGTCCCCATGTAGCAAACAGCCTCCAAACAGACAGATCTGTATCTTTTCTAGAGTGACAAATGGCCTAATGGGGTAAGACAGAAGAGCATGATGTGTCAAAAAGGCTTAGTGATGATGTGGCAAAGGGTGGAGAAAAGCAAGGCTTCTTTACTCTCAGGTGAATACCATCTTCATGAAATTGCACACTGCTTCACATTAAAATACTTATGTTTATCCATCCTTTGGGTCAGAATGATATCTCTGGCTCTCTCCAGTGGGAATGTTGTCCAAGCAAAATAAAATAGAAGGCTTCTGGTGACTTGGGAGAAAAACAGTTTATGGACTACATTCTTCCCAAAGCTGTGGCTAATTCAGAGGGAGATCCAAAGACTGGTCAGTTAGCAAGGAATATGTTTTTCTGGACATCACAACCTTTGACCAAGTTATAATAAAAGGAAACAGAAAAAAAAATCAAGAAAGTGTCAAGAGAATGGGAAGAATGTATTTTCTGTGATTTTATTCTAGTGGTGTCCTGTCAAAGTGAACGGTTTCTTTCTCAGAGTTATAGACTGCAGAGGGGACTTCTTTGGGCAGGTCATCCTTTCTGTTTGTGCTCATGATGGTTAGTTTGGGCTGCACTTACTTTGGGCTGAACTTAATTTAGGTTACCTCCTTGTTTCCTCCCTGTTTCTCACCTTCAGAGACATGGAGAATTTTTTTTTACTGTCCCAGCAGTACTCTAAACTTACTGAATGTTGTTGCCCAGTCTGAAATGCATCGAAGAGAAGCCAAGAAAAAAGGCTGTGCACTACAATGTCAACCTTTGTCCTGCTAAAAGGGGGCTGGGTAATGCACTGACACACAAAGCTTTTATCCTAATTATGTCGTCTGTAAAAATTCACTACCCACATGCAAAAGTGCTTCCTTTCTGTGGGGCTATATGAGTTCAAGCCTCACCATTTCATCCCTGAATTGTGACCACCTCACAGAAAGAAAAGACATTTGCTAGGCAAAGTTCCAGATCTCCCCACACAGCAAGATATCTATGCATGGTCCTCCTACATGTCCTGGAAATGGAGACTTGGGATCCTGCACACACACAGCCCATGCCTCCTGCACACTGAGGCTTCTTTGTGCTTCACTTTTGCCTCGGTGCAGTCTAGTTTACAGAAAACTCCCTGCAGCTGGCAAAATTTTTGGCACAATGGCTGTTATACCACCTCTCCTTCATTTCTCAGCTTGAGAGAGGGGAGAAAGACCACAGATATATCTCATATTTCGAGTTATTACTCTACCATGCCCTGTTGCTGTGGTGACCCTGGAATACAGTCACCTGTGCACACAGTGACAACTACATGGGGCCATTACACCCTGGCATGCCTCGACTTACTTTGGGAGTAGAAAGCGAGAGAGAACAAAGCAGGCTAGATGAAGTACTGTGCTAAATGAGAAAGGTATAAAGCAGACAATCCTTGACCCAAGATGGCCAAAAATCTGCCAGTCCCCTAAGAAGAGCTGGTGCCAAGCACTCAAACAGCTTCATCACCTTACAGCTGAATTCTTCACAGCCACCAAATCTCATCTGAATTTGGAGGGCATAGTGCAACCATTCTCTGTAGCACTGTAAAGCTGCCTCTGTGTGTAAGGTTGTCAGACTGCTGGGGATTCAGAGTCAGTGACCCTGGCTGTTCCCTGCCTGGCCCTGGCAGCCTGACTTGATACAGTGCACACTGAAGGAAATGCAAGGTAGTATTCTGAACAGGGGCAACCTGCTGCCTCATCACAGACCTTTGGTCTCAATGTGTATTTAATTCACCTCAAAGCTATTTCAAGACACGATGTGGGCACTGAAGCCTCACTATTAAAATTAAACATTCTTCTTTCTCTCTTTTAGAAGAGGAGAAAGACATTTAATTTTTTTATATTAATTTGTTCAATAAAGTACAGAGCCCTTCTTGGCATATTAAGTGCTGTGCCACTCTGGCAGACAGCACTGTTGTGTAATTCCAACCTATTCACATTCCTCAGCTCTCCATCTGCCAAGATTTTCCTTCCTTGCCAAATGACAAAAAGGATCTGCCAGTTGAGAAGTGGTTTTAAAATAATTGCAAGAAATGTCAAGTCGAAAAAAAACTTGTTGGTCAGAAAAACCAACTGTGATCAGTGCAAAACTACATTCCCCAGAAAAGCCCTTGCTGGTTTAGGTCCTGTTTTGAGTGATTGACCTGGTGATGTCTAATGATAACCTGTGAAACAATGAAATTACTGTCCTGTTTCAGAACTTTTTCTAACACTACTTGGATAAGAGAGGGATGATGGTGTTCTGGATGGTTCATGCTGAAGATCTATCCTGTAAGTCTTCGCATTAGTGCAGCATCCCTCAAGAAAGCTAACAGGTGGCATAGAACAGACAGGAGTCATGTCAAAGTCAAGGAGTGACAGAAGTTTCCTGTGGTGTGCAAAGTTCTGAATTCACTGGCTGAAGGAAGAAAAAGTGTGACGCTTGTCTTACTCCCACCCCCATGACCCCAGTACTAGCTTTGTCTAGAAATTATTAAACTTCATTGCTTCCCAAATCTACAAGAGTGTTTTATGACCTTACTGACTTCAAGATTTTCCTCTGTAATGACAGAAATACATCAGTGTAGCATCAGAAGCCAGGTACAGAAGTCAGTCTGTTCAAAAGCCTTCTCTGTGTCACGAGATGAATACTAAGGATTATGTCTGATGTAGGCAAAAAGAAAGGGTTGTTGTACAAAAGCAGTAGGGACCCCCCACCCAGCCCTGTACAGAACATGAGGACTTGCCACTGAAAGGTGAAGCTGAGAGATTGAACAGTGGAAGAAGCCCATAGACCAGGACTACATGCCAGTGGAGACTGAATATCTGATCAACCAGAACATGGCGCCAACGGACACATCATGTGTGATAAGTTCCTGGACATCCACACCAGCAACAACTAGCTTAAATCCCTTCTCCCATCCCAGCTTTCCAAAGGGAGGCAGAAAACAAGTTAACCTGTTGTAGTTCTGTTGTAGTGCAGACATCAGGAAGATGGTATTTCTCTTCCAGAACAACAGTGACAGGGTGCTCAGAGGAGAAAAATCAGATTCTCAATCAATCTAAAGTGCAGATCATTACATTCCACATATCCCTGAGGAACCCGATTGTTTTTCACTCTCAGAGAGGAGAGGAGAGGAGAGGAGAGGAGAGGAGAGGAGAGGAGAGGAGAGGAGAGGAGAGGAGAGGAGAAGAGAAGAGAAGAGAAGAGAAGAGAAGAGAAGAGAAGAGAAGAGAAGAGAAGAGAAGAGAAGAGAAGAGAAGAGAAGAGAAGAGAAGAGAAGAGAAGAGAAGAGAAGAGAAGAGAAGGAAACCTGGCTTTACCTATGAGTAGGAGCATGGTTTATCACTCAAAGTATCAATCCCATGCTTGCTTTATCAGCGCTTCAGCGCATTCAGAAAAGCACCATTCTGCATGAAGTAAGTGGAAATAAAGGCATCTATGAGGTTCCAAAGCTGACTTTTAATTTCAAAGATATCTTGCCTTTCTAGCAGGTATCTGTTTCTCAGAAAGACAATAATGCAATACCTTTTTTATAATAATCTGCTTTATTATAACCTCTGTGATTTCACACTCCATTGTTATTCTTATGAACTTTAATGATATTTAACTTCAAGAGCAGTCTCAGTCATCTGCTCCAAATCTGTTTACATACAAATAATTTCAAGCAACAGTGCCACTGTCAGACAAAAAAAGAGGAATACCCCTGTAGTCTTGACAGGTTTGCTTTTCTATAGGGGGAAAAAACCAAAAAAAAAAAGAAAGAAAACAAGAAAAAGAGGAAAATATTTGCAAGCTTGGAATGAGAGTCCAAAATGAATGTCAAGAAACTCCCAACAGCCATTACAAAGAGGTCCTAAGTGTTTTCTTTTTCTTTACTTTTCCCACCAGATGCTACATTAAAATAGGCACTTCTTTAATCAAAGCTTTTGGGCTTTTCCAGCACACTGGGATCAATACTTCCTTTCCAAATACTTGCACAATGAGTCACTGATCAAATGTCAGCCACAATTTATTCATTGTGCAATGCTCTGATCTCAATGCAAGGCCTGCGCTGCAAATATTCCTAGACTTACTAAGTGCCTGTTCTGGTATTTCTCCCTCTCTAAAATGTCTTTGTTCTTGAATGTCACCAGATCATCTTAGTGGACACATGCAGTCAAAGCAGTTTTCTTAAGATAGTCAGTTGTTTACTAAATAATTAATTGCTTCACTAAAGCCAAAAAGGGGCAGAAAAGCTCAAGAATGAAACAGCACTTCCATACAAATCGCTGTTGCTTATATCCTTCAGTTTCTGGAGGTAATTGGTGCTTTCAACTGAGCTTGCAGAGCATGCAGTATACTCAGCAGCTCACACTGGAGATACCCGGTGTGCCAGAGGGGCAGGTTGGTGTCTGCAGCTAAGTGAGTGACCTATCTGGGATCTGGCAAGCTTCAGAACTCCCTGCCGTGGGCTAATGGTTGCTAAATGTTGATGTGTCTTCCACATCCCTGCCAGCTTTCCACAGCACCCCTTCCCCTTAGTGTGCTGCAGGCAAGCTCCCACCTCTGTGTCCCACCCTAACCTGTTGCCTCTGCAGCACTGTATTTTGAGGGTCCAAGGGCAGGGAATAATTTTCTCCCCTGACAACAGTAAAATGTAGGTTTCCTGCAGCTGCCCAGTGCCTTGGTTCCTTATTCCTGTCCAACTCCTTTTCTGCCAAGGGTCTGTGCCAGGAAAAGAGCTGATGTCCTCCCTGTTGAAGGAGAAGCAGTGACTAGCTGGAAACCATCACCAACAGATAATATTTCTGTGCTCTTCCACAACCTGGACAAATCTGGGGATATTTGTCTGATCATGGAAAACTAAGCTGTTTCTTGAGCAATGGAAATAACGAAGTGTATTTTCCAGTGTTATCTCCTGTGTGGGTTCAGTTACACCTAACACAACCCCGCTGCTCAGCAGCAGAGTGAGTCCTGTCCTCCTAGGACAGGAGAATGAAATTATCACTGAAATCTCTCTTCCTTTGTGAAACTGGATGGGAACTGGACAACAGATGTAAAACACATTGGGACTGCTGAGACATATACACTATTATTGCATAACCTTTGTTTTCTGAGGTTATCATTCTGAAAATGTCCCTCTGCTCCTAAGCAAGCAAAATGGGTCCATCTCTCTCTTTTCACCTTCATGGCAAAGCCTGTCTGTGCCATTTCCCGTTAAGTTTGTTTACCTTACTATTCTGGCTTTAATTTAAAGAACTGTTGTTACTAAAATTATACACATAGTGGTATTTGCAGCTGTAATTCCATTAAAAGAAATGGGAAACAAGGGATGGGGGGGTAGAAGTAGAGAGAAAGAACAAGACCACTCCAAAGATTACTAGTAATAGAAGTAAAGTTGGCTTTGATTTAGCCAGCATCAGCCCGATCTATTTATAGATTTTTCAATTACATATATTACAGTTAACCTGAAATGCATTCCTAATACTGCTTTGGAATTTAAATCACTGCCTTACTTTTTTTCTTATCTGTTTCAAGTCTGAGCACTTTGAAAAAACAAAAAGATGAAAAAGGAGAAGAGGTGATGGTGTTAAAGTGTCCAGAAGAAGCAGATACCAGTTTTCTGTGATATTTAGTTGCAAAAAGGGTAACAAAGGACTGCCGTTCAACACATTAAGAAATTAAATTTGGACTGGCAGTTTGGTACAGATTTTTCTGCAACACTCAGCAGTTTTCTATACCAGAATTTCTTCTGGAAGATCTACTCCTGATGGTCCACTCCATGACAACGCTTGCTCCACAGCAGATTAGATTAAATTAGTATAATTAAGCCAACATAAGAACGGGTCACGCAGAGGGAGTGAACCACTCTTTTGCTTTATGTTAATCCCATAACATTAACAAAATTAATGACCCTTTGCAGACAAACATTTGTTCTTTGTCAGCATAGAAACATGTGAGGAAATTAATTCAGAATAACTTCGAAAAGAGATTTGTTAAATTGCACTAAAGCCCTATGACCTCAGTTTAGTTTAATTGGCCATTAATTCATTTAACTCAATTCTTGTCCTAAGTCAATTAAACTCAGTAGAATTATGACCCTTTCAACTCTGGAAGGGAATGCCCTCAGCAGCTCACCTGCAAGCGAAATGTACACCTTTTCTTTAATTTGGATCATTTTTCATAGAATCATAGAAGTGTCAGGGTTGAAAGGGACCTTAAAGATCATCCAGTTTCAACCTGCCTGCCATGGGCAGGAACACCTCCCACCAGAGCAGGTTGCTCAGAAACCCATCCAGACTGGTCTTAAAAACTTCCAAGAATGGGGCTTCCACCACCTCTCTGGGCAACCTGTTCCAGTGTCTCACCACCCTCACGGTGAATAAATTCTTACTAATGTCTAACCTGAATCGACCTATCTCTAGTTTTAATCCCTTCCCTCTAGTCCTATCACTGCTGACAGACTAAAAAGTCCCTCCCCAGCTTTCTTGTAGGCCCCCTTCAGATACTGGGAGGCCACAATAAGGTCTCCTCAGAGCCTTCTCTTCTCCAGACTGAACAACCCCAACTCTCTCAGTCTGTCCTCATAGGAGAGGTGCTCCAGCCCTCTGATCATCTTTGTGGCCCTTCTCTGGACACGTTCCAGCACATCCATATCCTTCCTGTAATAGGGGCTGCAGAACTGGACTCAGTACTCTAGGTGAGGTCTCACAAGAGTGGAGTAGAGGGGGAGAATCACCTGCTAGCCACGCTTCTCTTGATGCAGCCCAGGATACACTTGGCTTTCTGGGCTGCAAGAGCACACTGGTGGCTCATGTTGAGCTTCTCATCCACCAGTACTCCCATGTCCTTTTCTTCAGGGCTGCTCTCAAGCCAGTCACTGCCCAGCCTATATTGGTGCTTGGGATTTCTCCAACCCAGATGGAGGACCTTGCATTTGGCCTTGTTGAACCTCATGAGGTTGTCATGGGCCCACCTCTCCAGCCTGTCAAGGTCCCTCTGGATGGCATCCCTTCTCTCCAGCGTGTCAGCCACCCCACACAATTTGGAGTCATCATCAGACTTTCTGAGGGTGCACCCAATGACCTCTGGGCTGCAAGAGCACACTGATGGCTGATGTTGAGCTTCTCATCCAGCATCAGTGTCCTGTGCTGACAAGTCCTCTGTGGTGGCTCAACAAGACCAAAGTCCCACTGAGTTGCGAAGGTGTTAGGGATTTGACACCAGACCTGGAGGTCCCATCCCTACTACATGTTATCCAGTGCTCCAGCCTTCTGCCCAGTACTATGCCTAATACTATGGAGATCACTCAGGGGTGGAGCCAGTGGTTCCTTCTATTTGTACAGACATTAACAGCTCTGAGCTCACACAGGACTATTCAGAAGAACTCAGTAGGTTTATTTTTGCCCTAAATACATGTCATAATTCAGCAAAGCCTTTTTCTCAGGCAGTCTTCTCCACTGTTAAACAGGTAATTGGGCATTTTGCACAGGGAAAGTCTTATCAACTTCTTGACACATCCTTCTCCATGATAGCTGCAGGCCAGACATTACATTTACTAGCAAACTTGTCCCAAGAAACACTGCACTGAAAGCCACCGTGTTCATGCTATCTGAAAATTGGAGACACTTGCCACATGTGTCAGGTTGCAGAAACATGATCTTGATTTAGAGAGCCTCTTTGTGGTCTGTCAGGCAATGTTCCCACTCAGCAGAGTGATTTTGATATAAAAATTCTTTCCTTCAGCATGGTGTACTCATCTCAAACAAAGAGAAGGTGGTCTTTGGAGAGCCGGTCTTTGCAAGTCTGGGTTTGCTTTGTTCCAAAAGCAAGGAAGAAACAAGCTATGGGCTCATGACTAAAATCAAGGAAAGACCTAAGGGAATGTATGAATGTAGCAAACTAAAATACTTGAGTGACGTACAATAGGCACACATGAAATCATTGAATCCTGATAGTTACAAGGTCTGAACGTTTTATCATTTTATCTGTAAACATGATGAATTATCAGGTCTCTATTGCCTGTAGGCATCTCAGTGGAAATGGGAATGAGGAAATGGCTGAAGCTGCAACAGCTTCAACAGTGGAGAGAGGATTAACAAAACTACACTGAGATTACAGGATGTATAAGATGCCCAAGAAGCTTAACACATTTAACCCGTCAGAGAAGAATTAAGAGGCAATCTCAGCCCATGCAATGCAAGAGAATGTATGTGGTATCAGGTTATAACAATGCAGAAGATAAGAGCATTGTAGGGCCTTAACTTCCTGAACAGTTGTGAAAGAGTAAGAATTGGCTATGTGGCATCCAAAAGGGAGCCGTTGCTTTGGGTTATGGCAAAGTCTCTCTCTCTCTTAGGAATGCTCAAATGAAGTTACCTTTTCTGCCAGGTACATTTCTACCCCGCAAAATGCCTGGGAAGCAAGGACTCAATGGAGAAAAGTGCTTCAGCCTTGCTCTTCTTTATCTCTGAGTCTTTTTTGATATACAGAAAGGCATAAGTTCACCAGATAAAGGTGTACCACTGTATTAGTTTTGCCTAGCAAGGTTTTGGTAGTAGGGGGATACAAGGGCAGTGCCTCTGAGAAGCTGCTAGAAGCTTCCCTTATGTCTGATGGAGCCAAAGCCAGCTGGCTCCAAGATGGACCCAGCACTGGCCAAGGCTGGACCAATCAGCAACAGTGGTAGCTTCAGTGACAACATATTGAAGAAGGGGAAAAAAACCTGTGCAACTTCAGACGGAGAGAGTGAGACTATCTGAGAGAAACAGTTCTGCAGACACCAAGGTCAGTGAAGGAGGGAGAGGAGGTGCTACAGTCACTGAAGCAGTGACATTGTCCTGTGGTCTTGACTACCAGCCTGTGGTGAAGCCTATGTTGAGGCAGCCTATGTTGAGGCAGCCTGTCCCACTATAGCCTATGGACGTTAATGCTGCAGCATATAGCCACTTGCTGCCAGTGGAGGCCCCTGTGCCAGAACAGGTGGATGCCCAAAGGGGGCCATGACCCCATGGGAAGCCTTCACTGGAGCAGGCAGGGCCTGCAGACCTGTGGAGAGAGGATCCCACTCTGGAGCAGGTTTGCTAGCAGGACTTGTGACCCTGCGGTGGACCCATTCTGGAGCACTCTGTTCCTGAAGGACTGCACTCCATGGAAGGGACCCATGCTGGCGCAGTTCATGAGACACTATCTCCCATGGGAGGGACCTCGTGCTGGACCAGTGTGAGGAGTCCTACCCCTAGAAGAGGAAGGAGGAGCAGATTCAACTTGTGATGAGCTCACAACAACCCCCATTCCTCATCCGCCTTCATCACTGCAGGGAAGGAGGTAGAGAATATCCAGAGTAAAGTGAACTCCAGGAAGAAACCGGGGGGGGGGGGGGGGAGAGGTGTTTTAAAATTTGGACTTCTTTCTCATTACCCTACTCTTATTTGATTGGTAATAAATTAATAAATTAAGCTAATTTCCCAAAGTCAATTCTGTTTTGCCTATGATGGTAATATTGGTGACTGATCTTCTCCTGCCCTTATCTTGACCTACAATCATTTGGTTATATTTTCTCTCCCATGTCCATCTGAGGAGGGGGAGTAAAAAAGTGGCTTCAGTGGACATCTGGCATCCAGACATGGTTAACCCACCACAAGCCCATCATAAAAACCAGTCCCACAGACATGGAGACACACAAAGCATGCAGCTGCACAGAACAGCCAAGCCATACAATGGGGGAACAATTGAAAATGCTGGAGCGAGTTCAGAGAAAGGCAACCAAGCTGGTGAAGGGTCTGGAGAAAAAGTCCTGTGAGGAGAGGCTTAGGGAATTGGGATTATTTAGTTTGGAGAAGAGGAGGCTGAGGGGAGATGTTATTGCTCTCTACAGCTCCCTGAAAGGAAATTGTAGGGAGGTGGGTGCAGCTTCTTCTCCCAAGTAAATAATGACAGGACGAGAGGCAATGGCCTGACGTTGCATCAGGGGAGGTTTAGATTAGGTATTAGGAAGAATTTCTTTACTCAGTGAGTAGTCAGGCACTGAAATGGGCTGCCCAGGTAGGTGGTAGAGTCATCATCCCTGGAAGTGTTCAAAAAATGTGTAGATGAGGCACTTTAGGAAACGTTCTAGTGGGATGGTGAGGTGGGTTTTTTTCTGTTTTTTGTGGTTTTTTGTTGTTTTGGGTTTTTTGGTTTGGTTTGGTTTTGTTGATGGTTGGATGTGGTGATCTTAGAGGTCTTTACAAACTGACAATCCTGTGATTCTGTGAAACAACTCATTTTCTATCTGCTCCCAATACAGGTTTTTCTTCAGTACCATGTGGAAGTTTGTCAGCCTTGGAGTAGAACAAGGGAAAATAAAAGATAGAAATCATCATAGCCATTTTGCTAAAAGCTTCTTATAAAATTCACATTAATCACCCAGCAATTCTACATTCAACACCCATCCAGCAAAATGTCTACATTTTTTTTTTGTCTCTAGATGTGAGGTAGAGGATGATAATACTGTTTCCTTTTTCCAGAAAGGAAATGGGAGGAGCATTGGCATAGATGTGTGTAAGGGAACAGTGGCTGGTGGAGCAAGTCACAGTGTCCTCTGCAAGCATGCTATCGAGCAAATGTAGTAAAAGGTCATTTTCCTGCTGGTTGTCAAGGAGACTTAATCAGACTAGCTGCTGTTTTGGAGAGCACAGCTCAAGAGCACAAGATCTTGGTGGCACTCTGTTTTGCTTGAATTGCAGTTTCAAGGCTTGTTAATTTAAAGAAGGGGAAAATTACTTGTTCTAATAAAGAGACAACAGATGTAAGAGCACCCAGACTGTGCAAGGCACTTTCTACCCAGGCAAGACACGAGTTTTGCATAACTAGCTCCCACTTCAGGCTCTCCCTGTAGGCATGCCCCTGCCCTTCATATCTGTCACTACGCACCATTGCCTTTCTGCCGCATCGTGACGTTACCTGGCTTTTCAACCTCATCAGCACATACACAGCAACTGTATCTGGCTTGTAGATTCACAGGGCTGCTGGGAGGCAGCTGACTTGGGTGGATAGAAATCAATGGAGGACACCAAAAAGAGTCTGGGTAGGAATCAGACTGACAGCCATGGATTTTAAGGAATTTAAAGGACTAAAATCTGGGATTGCTTTTAGGTACTTGAGAAGAGGCTATGTGGACACCTCCAAACCCTTGAGAAAGGTGAACAATCCCAAGTAAAGTTAGCTGCAATTTGCTCATGTCTTTGGAAATCTTACCTCTGCCTGCTTGTGACTCTGTATGTGGTGAAGTGATCTGTCAATGTCTGACTCAGTGTCCTGGAAGAAGCTGCTCATTCATCACAGACATCACTTGTCACGTGTAGTTGTCCTGCTAAACTGACTTGTATTTTCAAGACTATAACTTCCCCACTCTTTCCTCAGCTCTGCTGCTTCCCCAGGACCTTAGCTATTATTTGCTTTCCCTCTCACGATTTGTGGTTCTCATGCAAGGGTTTTCCTCCCACCATAAAAGGCACTACCAACTGCAACACTGGAAATGTCTGAAGAGGGGAAGTAGACAATAAATAGCAGTGTAAAGATGCCCTTTTCTTGAACTGACAGCTTGGAAATTCAAGGGAGTTTCTGCCACATTTACAGGCAGAAATATCAGCAATTTTTTTTAGATATAGGTCTCCAAAGAACAACAATCCCAAAGGAGGAATTATCCCTCTCACAGAACATATGAGCCCAGTACTCTACTCTGTCAAGTCCCTTGAGATTTAACTTTTATTAAGCCTAGATTCCCTGGGTTGTCTTTCTTCCTGCATTTTGCTACTGCAGCAAAATTGCTTCTTCTTGATCAGTGATTTTTTCACAAAAGCAGGCCTAAGGCCTCATGGAAACCCTTGAAAACCTTGAAACGCTTTGAAAACTTAGCCCTGTATCAGGCTTATCCTACCCAAATACATTTCCACACCTGCCTTTGGTGAGGAGTTGAGCTGCCAGTGTTAATGATGATTCAGGGTGTATTTTCAACAATGTCCTTCCTTCTCACTCACTACTTCAGCTTTTGGCACCAGGCTGTCAAGACTACAGCATCATAGCAGGTAAAGTCCTGGATGTGCTCAAATTTATGAGTTCAGTCCTTTGCAACATTTGGGTTTGAGGAAGTACAGTCATACATGTTTACATGTCTCAGGGCATGCTAAGGCTCTCTTGTTCTTGACTCCGGATATGTACAAACCCATACCAGTAAGGGTGCTCCATATTTGCTAGCATATCATACAAGTAGATAAGCAGTTGTGTTCAAATCCTCTGTTTGCCTGGAGATACCTGAATCCACCTTGCCCATGTAGAGCATAACCTTACTTCTGCTGGCTGCTTAGCTTCACACAGTAGATTTCAGCAGTGGGTGATCTAAGAAGTAAAAGTGAATGTCCTAAACAGCAAGAAAGAGGACAGAAAAGGACATACCATGCTCAGTCTCCCTCCTTCTTACTATGCTGTGTTCTCCTTTCCCAGCCATCCCTTTCCATCTGAAGGAAATGACTGACCTGGTTGCAGGGTGTAGCATAAGGACAACATTTATGACTCCTTGGGAGCACTGTGCCTTCTTTGCAGATTTCATGGCATCTCTTAGCAACTGGTTTCAGCACTCTGTACTCAAGTGTGCTGTATTTCATATTTATCTTAATTACTCAGCTTTCCTTATTCATAGGACACCTGAAGGTGAGCCAAGTGCCCCCCATTTTCTTCTCCCTCCTGCCACTGTGCAGTAGCTGTTAAAATGACCATTCTTTTACGCTGTATAAATGGCAAATTTTCAGTCTTGTGAAGTCATCAGCCCCAAGGAATTCTTGTGGATCAAGGATTCCCTTCAAAAAGGGCTGCCTTGTGTCTGTTCACCCCATATATTTGCAACAGAAAGATACACTGCAGATAATATGTAAAATTGCAGGTAATATGTAAAAGAGATACCATACATAATAGCTTTATCTACAGATAGATAGATGGATATGAGTGTTTGTATTATATAGAATTATATACATAAATGTATATTTTTGCCCTTGCCCCAAGAGATGATTATTATTTTTGGGCAAACTGCTGATCATATTTTTTAATCTAAATTTGGTCTTCATATTTGAAATCTGCACCAGTCTCTGAAGATTAATACAATGAATAGGCATTACTAAGGGCTGTTGGAAGACATTTTTCTTCTAAATTCTGATATCCTTAAGTGCTGCTCATTAATTTTTGTGCCCCAGGGGAGTGCCTGGATCTTGCAGTATAATTTCCTTCAAACAACTTGCATAAAATTTTGCACTGCACTTTGGATCCAAGCCAGGCTGTCAGGTTTATTATTTATTGCAACTAGTAAAAATGATTCTCAGCTGTTGTAAGCTAGAGACACTGGTGGAGCTGTGCTCACTTGCCTTGGTACAGCCTAGTGAATAGTAATAAGAACTAACATCATATCAGCTACTGTTGCAGCAGTTATCACTGTATTCTGAATTACTCAGGGAAGGAAAGGAAAAAAGGAGAAAGAAGTCTTCTAACAAAGACTCTGAGCTAGCTGCCTAGCTCAAGACTCCAACTTTAAAAGCCTCCACTTTCATGCAACTTCATGTTCACGTACTCCTTTTTTTCCATTTTTTTCATGTAATCCATTGTCCCGAGTTGAGTTAGAAAAAAACTAATTCTCTTCAGTGATTTTAATTTTCAGCTAAGACTCTTCTAACTAACTACACTTTCCCAATTTAACAGCATATTTCATCAGGCAGTGTCTGTTTCTAGCAGTCATAACTCCTAATGTTTTAGTTACTACTAAGGTTTGGTGTGCAGAAAGGTTCTTTCTTATACTTGCTCCTGTGCAGACTAAGGTCACTGCTAAATCTTGTATGCCATGTTGAGGGTACAGAAAGTAAAAGTCTGCACCTGAAGGGAGGAGAAGACAGGATAGGTGACCCCCAAACTGACCAACATGGGATTCCATCCCATATATGTCATATCCAGTATACAGTTGAGGGACCACAAAGGTCAATCTCTCTTCTTCAATGGCCGTCATCTGAAGAGAACTCTGTTCTGCCTTTGATCACGATCTATGTGTTCTTGAATCCAGTTCCTTAATCCAGCTCCTGAATCCAGTTCCTTAATCCAGCTCCTGAATCCAGTTCCTGTCTTCCACTGAGTTCTGTATGGGACTTTCCCAGCACTTACAAGCAGCATCAGTGGTGACAGTGATAGAACTGCCATCAGGTGAATTGGGTTCCATATTGGGTTTCTATATATTCATTTTTTAAAATTTATTTTAATTAAAGCTGTTTTAGTTTTCTTTTCCAGTCCACAAATTTCTCTCCCTTATTTTCTTTCTCTTGTCCTTTAGATGTCTGTCATTTGACTGGTGACTGCCTCAGCCCTAACACTTGACATCCATCCTGTGGCCACCCAGTACTGACTAAACCCATCTTCTGTTACTATTGGAGCTAAGGCCTCTCCTTCACAAAAAAAAAGAACTAAAGGAAAGCCAAGAGGCAGTTACCCAAGAGAGAAGATTCAGTCAGTGAAGGGGAAAGGTGGATGCTGAGGCAGTGATGTTAAGATGAAGTGATGCAGTGATGCTAAGAAGATGCTAACAAGAGCAAGTGTAAAGTGCTGCATCTGGGGAAGAACAACCCCATGTATCAGTATAGGCTGGGGGCTGATCTGTTGGAAAGCAGCTCTGGGGAAAAAGTCCTAGGGGTCCTGGTGGACAGCAGGATGACCATGAGCCAACAATGCACCCTCGTGGCCAAGAAGGCCAATGGCATCCTGGGATGCATTAAGAAGAGTGTGGTCAGCAGGTCAAGGGACGTTCTCCTCCCCCTCTACTCTGCGCTGGTGAGGCCCCACCTGGAATACTGTGTCCAGTTCTGGGCACCCCAGTTCAGGAAGGACATTGAGCTACTGGAGAGAGTCCAGAGCAGGGCCACCAAGATTATTAAGGGAGTGGAGCATCTCCCTTATGAGGAGAGGCTGAGAGAGCTGGGTCTTTTTAGCCTGGAGAAGAGGAGGCTGAGGGGAGACCTCATTAATGTCTATAAATATGTTAAGGGTGAGTGTAAGGAGGATGGAGCCAGACTCTTCTCAATGTAATCCAATGTTAGGACAAGAGGCAATGGGAGTAAGCTGGAGCAGAAGAGGTTTAGTGTAAACATAAGGAAAAACTTTTTCACAGTGAGGGTGATGGAGCACTGGAATGGGCTGCCCAGGGGGGTTGTGGAGTCTCCTTCTCTGGAGACATTCAAGACCCACCTGGACACGTTCCTGTGTGACTTGATCTAGGTGATCTTGCTCTGGCAGGGGGGTTGGACTAGATGATCTTTTTAGGTCCCTTTCAACCCCTAACATTCTATGATTCTATGATTCTAATAATCTGCATCAAACAGTGACCACTATTAAGAATTGCCAGTGGTTGAGGCACAGAAGAAACCTGAAGAGGCAGGCTATTATGTCCTGCTGTGCAAATTCCTCAGGCTACCTTAGAGGTGACTGCTGTCTGACATGTGAATTCATCAAAATTCAGTCTTTTCAGTAGAAGGTATCTGCTCTACCATATGCTTTGCCAAAGAGAAGTAGAAACCTCCAAAAAAGGTTGAAATTGTGGGCAGACTATTCCCAAACCAACTGGCACTTCATCTCAGCCATTGTCCACTTGTGGAAGAAGCACATAATATTCACACTTCATTATGTCTGGATAAACATGAGCTAAGCAGTTAGCTAAGCTGTGACCTTCAGCTCCTTTCTGCATGGAGCATTTGTGTTTAGGATGTCCACTGGCTGGCAGATCCTGAGCCTTACTGGCCAACCTATGCATGAGCTATACAAGCGTAGGAGATTGACCTTGTCTTCTCTCCATGTGTGCTTAAGTCATGATCTAAGCAAAGACAAGCTGACACTGTCTTTCTAACTGTTGTGGGGTAGGTGGCTAACTCCATGCTTTTGCTGTAATGATCTCTATTCACATAAAATCTTTCTCCTTGACATAGCCAGACAATGATGTCATTCTTCCCCTCAAATAAACCTAGTTCCCAGCTCTTGAAATCAGAGAAAATCTCTTCTCATATTCCCCTTGAGATAGATACCAATAGCTTCTGAGGCTACATACTTGTGTCTGTTGTTATTTCTGATTGATTTTTAATGTGCTGCGTTTGATTTTGCGTTTCCACATTCATTCTGGCCACCTGATCAATGTGTTAAATAATAGAAAACTTGAAGTGTAGCAACTCAGCAGCAAGTTAAACCTGTTAATATGGCACAAACATTTCTGTGCTCTGTGTTTTCTGACCTCAAGATTCTTTGCAGTAGCTGTAAAGTTTGGCAGTCAATCAGGCCATTTATTGCTTTTGAGGTATCTGTAGCCTTTATGGACCAGAGTTTGACAGATGTAGTTTGGTGTGTCTCCACTGACTTCAACTAAGCAACACAAGATTCTGCCTACTGAAAATCTGGTCCTGCATCTTTTTGTCTCCCTCGTCTGCTTTCTCAGAATCTCTGTAGGGATCAAGCAGGCTAAGATTTTAAAGCCTGCTGAGGGCATTGAGTGATGAGCCCACACGAACATTAATGGGAGCAAGTCAGCAAAACATATGTTTTGCAAATTAAATTAATTCTGCAGGGATGGGGACTAATCTAAAACTATCCTTAGACATTTTTTCATTGCTTGGACAAGTTTCATAACCATCATGATGAGCTCCTCCCAGTACAATGACTTGTGCACATCTTTATGCATTACCCACAGAATTGCCTGGCTTCTCGTGTGCTGTCTTTTTATTATGAATCTGGCAGGTTGGATTCTATAGACCTGACTCAGCAGCTATCAAGCATTTTATTCTCTTTCCCTTTTTAATGTTAAAAAAAAAAAAAATCAATTGATTGCAGCTCATGTTTCCATCTTTTATTTCACTCCTTGAGGTTAATACCACTGTTATTAGAAGAGCACATTGCAGACCCTGCTTTTCTCTTCTGAGGTTATTTTTACACAGCACTTTTGATCTCAGGAAACCTTTTTATCCTTGGTCTCCACTGGTATTTAGTAACATTTTAACTAAGGCTTCAGAGCATGTGATGCCAGTTTAGCCTTAGGCTTATGCTGTCCATGTGAAAAGAGGTAAGTGAGGGTGGAGAGGATGCATCTCAGGGCAGAGATCAAGATTTGAGGTGGACATCATGTGTGCAATGGCACAGTCTGGAAATTGGACAGAATCATAGGCAGGTGAGAAGAAATAAGTAAAACTAGAGCATAAAGCAATCAAGTTTTCAAGACTTCAGATGGACAGCAAGCAAATTTAGCTTTCTTTCTTTCTGTTCCCATAATCCTACTAGTTAAGAATCACCTCTGCTGGCTGAACAGTACTATCAGAGTGGACCCAGAGAGTCCGGTAACAGCTTGTGCTTATGATTGCATCTGAGGTTATTGTCAAGGTGCTCTCTTTTTTTTTGGTTGATTTTGGTTGATACTACACATATTCAGAATAAAGCAGCATCTTTCCAAATCCTTAGGGTGTAAGCATGGAAATAGTAAAAGGGGAAATAAAGTGAAAGGTCTCAGAAATACCCACTGTTCCTCTGGTACTTTTCTGGCAGAGAAAATACCTGTAGTTCAACAGGCTAAGAGCACTCAGGCCCTATAGTGAGCAAAACATTCCTTTAAAGGACCTTGGTCAGATTTACTAAAGCCAGCTCATACCAAGTGAAATAGATGACATTGCTCTTGGGCTCTGAAAGCAATGCATTACTTCCTGGGGCATCTCTGAGCAGCCCAACTGTCAGCAAGGTGGGTCTGCCAAACGCAGGCAGAAATATGTGCCACCTGTGGTTGAAAGCACAACTGCATAGTGGTTGGATGTGCACCAGGGAGAGGGACCCTCTCTGTTTCCACTCCAGGAGCCTCGGGGCTGAGTAGCAATTATTCGTACCCAGCACTGGTAGAGGAGATGGAAAACGTTATGATGACATAAGGCAGCCAGCTAGCTTGCTGAGGATGTTCATCATGTTGAGCTTGGCTCAGCCTTGAGCAGAAGGAAGAAACAGTGACAACACTTCCCAGAAATTTAGCTGGCAATAGCAGTGACTGCTAATGCTTAGCAAAGTGCCTTTTGTCACATTTTGCTAACAAAGCAAGGGTCAGGTCTCTTCTGCCTGTTGGGATATAAATATCTTAATTAGGTCTTTGAAAAAGAGAGAGAGAAAATCTAGAAGCCTGAAAGATATTTTATTTCTTTTTTATTTTTAGTATTAAAAGCATAACTCAAGTAGTGCTGGCACCAGGATGCATAATCCACTTACCAGGGCAGAAAGGACTCTGGAGCTGCACCACAAATGCATCATTTGATAACAGTAATGAAAAAGACAGCAATCTATATCTTCAAATAGCATTACAGCAGACTTGGTTTGGGGACCAAAGGAAGCTGATGCTGAATTTATAAGGCAGACATCTCAAATATTCGAGACCAGTGTTTTCTTTCCTCTTCTGTTTTGTTTCATCCCCCCTTATTTTTTTCTTTTTTAATAACTTGACCCTTTGTTTGGGTCATCTCTTAGCCCTACAATCAGAACAATCTGATCAAGAAAAGTCTTAGAGTGAAGTGGACCTGCACAGCCTCATGGGCTAAGTGGGACCAGGTCCTACTCATTTACCCTGCCCTGCAGGCCTTGCTTTGTTGATGCATCTCTTCATTGTGTACATACTCCGAGATGCAGACACCACATGGATCCATGCCTGCAGTGTCCACCACTGATCTGGGGCTGGAAGAGCTACAGGGACAGATAGATTCATAGATTCATAGAATATTTTATATCGGAAAATACCTTTAAGGTCATCAAATCCAACCATTAACACAGCACAGGAGAGGCCTCATCCAGTCAAGCACCAGACAGTATCTTCTCAAGTACAGATGTTGCATGTAATCTTTCTCCACCCCATCTGACACTGTCCAATACATGGTCCCTCAAAGGAGACTCCTAAAAGAGGAACAAGCATATTGGAGGAAATATGTGGGGTCTGGATGGAACAGACAAGGAAAAGAGGGTGTAAGAAATGCTCTATTACTGTCACAGAACAGTTCTCTTGGCCAGTGTCCTGTTCCTAGCTGTGGCAGTAGGAAATGCTGTGTAGGGAGAAGACACAAGCCCACACACTTACATGAGTTTCTCCAGTTCCTTTACAAGATAGTCTGCTGCCACAACATTCAATGCCAGCAAATTCCAAAAATTCCCTTCTGTACAGAAGCAGTTTCTTTTTGGTTTTAAACCAGTCTCCTTGGCTCCAGTGTTGCAGGATTTGATGAGCTATTTTTCCACTTTAATCTTGTCCTCCAATGTACTGATTTTGCATATGCCTGTCTCATACCTTGCCGTCCAGTCCCAGACTAAAAACTCTCAGATTTTTTTCTGTCTTTGAAAGTAACTTCTCCATCTCCATGGACATTTTAATTTCTCTTTTCTTTCTGTTCTCTGCATCCAGTATGTCTTTCCTGGAGATGAGGAGGACAAGAACTACACTCTCTGTTCAAGATGCAGGTGTATCAAGTTTTTCCCATGCACATGCCTTTCTAGACCTTTGATGGGCATGCTGAATAACACTGGTGCCAGAACTAATCTCTGGAGGATCTTTCATTAAGCCCCAAAAGACAAATGGGGCACTATGCAGCTTTACAAAACCACACATATTTCCCAATACACTGTGTTTACCTATGACTCTGTGACCTTAGTCTTGACTGTAGACTTTTATCAGCTTCTAAGGAGTGCAAGTTCACCCATTGGTTAGTAGTTCCAACAGCCATCTGACACCCTTTCTGTTTGCAGTGACAGGCTATGCGCCTTGGGCAGCAGATCTGCAGGTTCACACCTGAGTTCCCATTCAGCTATCCAGTGAATGCCATCTGGTCATAGGAACTTGTTAACAGCTTATTAACCATGGAGCCAGACACTTCTCAGATACTTCTGGCATTAGTGCAGACCGACACTTGTGAATTTTGCCCTCACTCCATCTCCTGTCACATATCATGCAGCCAGAATTGAAGATAACCTAATTTTCTGTGTGCTCTCTACTGGTCCTTTCTTAGACACACCAAATCTTAGTCAAATCCACTTTGTAGGCCATGCCGATATGAACACAGTGCTTTATCCCATCTCAGAACTGACATACTCCTCTATGGTCTTTCTCCTTTCTTGTGACATCAGACAAGTTCTTTTATGAAGAGGGATAGCCAGTCCTTTCTGCATGGGTTCCTCTTCTCCTGAAAGGTTTCCTAGATCCTTACAACTTACATCTTCTCACCATCACCTACCTTATCCACAGTTTGAGGCCCTGAATTTCTCCCCTGGATCCTCAACATCACACAAGACAGGGTATTTCAGACAGTGCTACTATGGAAATGACAGTCTGTAGTGTCTAGTTTCGGCATTGAGACAGTAAAGTTCACCTCCCAAGGCAAGAGTGACTTAAACAACAGTTCAAAGGTGAGGCCCATTGCAGTGCTTCAGAGAGGTCTGCTTCATGATGAATGGGTGTTAGTAATAGACCAAGCACCCATGGACTTCCTGATACTTCTTGATCTGACACTGTCAGTGGAGGTCTGACCTCCCAGCTACTCTCTCTATTCAGTGTTTTGCATTCCTCTAGCAGATTTTCTTGATTTCTTCAAACATGCCTTGAGCCATTCTGACTAAGATCTTTGTGATAGTAGCTGGAAGGGCACCCTGAGCTTTTTTATTCTGTGTGAAAGCTCCCAGAGGAATAGCTTCTGGCCTCTGCAGCTCCATAGATCTTAACACCACAGATCACTTTAACCAGACTGAAGGCAAACCTTAGGAGAACACCTGAGATCTGAATGAGCTTGGACAACAGAGCAAGGCTTAGCTCTATCTTTCTCTTTAAAGAACACAGGGTGCTGGCAGAAACCTCAAGGCTCTTGAAAAGTACAGGGATTAGGAAGAGGTAGTTTTTAAGAAAATACACCTAAATGCCAATCCTACCACTTGCATTTATTTCTGTGAGTTCTTCCTTAAACTCTTGCATTAGGCTACAGGAGGAAATTGCATCCCCAGGAAGTTGTATGAACTGTACACACTGCAGAGTGCAGCTAAGGAAGACTGGGTGCTACAGAGCACAAAATCCTTCAGTAGAGTAATGCTGTGGGAACACAGAAGAGCTTGTAGGGACAGAAGAAGGGACAATCCTGGAGAACAGGGAAAAAAATATGTCCCTGGGGACAGCAAAGCAACTGCAGCAGAAGAATTAATTCAGTCTTACCCTCCCACCTTACTGACATAGGAAAGGAGTACAGACTTTCATGCTTAATGTAATCTAAACCTTTTTTTTTTTTTACATAATTTCTGATCTGGGTTTTTTGGGGTTTATTTTTTCTGGTTTATAGATGAAAAGCTTACTCAGTCCTTTTCTTTGCCAAACTGAAACCAATTTTCCCACTAAGAAGCTGCAGAGTATTTTGTGTGTTGACTGTGAAGCTATACAGCTACAAGCTAGAAGCTATCAAACAGGAAGAAGAGAGCTAGAGCACCTAGAAGGAACAGCTAGACAAGTGCAAATCAGCTAGAGCAAGCTGCAGCACTTATTTGCCCAGGACGACAGCAAGCAAGTCCTAAGGTGTTACTGATGAGAAAGAAGCAACCTGGTGCTAAAAATACATATCCATATACACTGGAAAAGGAGTGATTGGTCTTTATAGTACCTGTTTTTCTCTGTGCTGTCTTTCTTTTTTCTCACTTTAATAAACTCATCTTTGTTAACTCATTATTTTAAAGGGAAAAAGTGAGTTTATTGAGCACCAGATTGTTCAACCCTTTTTGTGCTTCTGTCTCACATTCATTTATTATGACCATTAAAGTGTAAAACCAGCCATTGCTGCTGCAGTGAAGTCCTGGTGAATAGCTCCCATCTGCTCTACACAAGATCTCAGCTGAAGTAAAACTATATGTTTCTGCTAAAGGAAGTGGAAATACTATTTTTAACACCTTCAGATGCTGAAAAAAAATCATTGCATTTCTCAAAATGCCTGCATGTGTTCTCTCTCTGCCTGGGAGAAGGAAAACCATCCCACAAGAGAGATCAGGTTTTCTCTCCAACTAGATGTCCTCGAAATTTGCACTTAAAAAAAAATAACCTGCTGTTCTCCCATCATTCTGTGACTCCAGGAGCTGGAACACTGGCTCACAAATTGTGACAGTGCTGAGCTATATTATGAAATCCCCACCTATCAGCCCAGAAATAGGCCATGGTAGGCAGTCATTACCACCTCACATTTCGGCAAGGTTTGGGTCAGGAAGGTGTGATCTCTGTCAGGAAAGCATGGGAAAGCATGTTACTTGTGGCCAGCACACCAAATGCCCAGGTTTTACAGGAATATCACTACTGTCCTCACCTCACCACACTGCTGTGACACCTTCCCTAGGAATCACCCTCCTTGATGCACCAGTTCTTGCAAGTGTAGCAAACATGGCCACAGGAGTTTGACTACTTGAAGCATAACTTTAGCTTTGACATTTATTGGGCTTGCTTCACCCAAAGCATCTCCAGAGATGCCAAGGGCAATGACACAAAAGGGCTCCTGCTGGCTGGGCTGGCTCAATGCCACATGCCACTGTCACCATCTCAGGCTGCTTCATTTGCTTCTTTGAGGGCATCAGGGCTCCCTGCAGGCAAAAGCTACGTTTGTTGCTCAGGTGTCTCAGCAGCTCAAAGGCAAAACCCATCTGCCTCTCCAGCAAAGGTCAGTAAGAGGGAATGCTAGTCTTTCCTTCCTTTTACCGGCAGGTAGAAAATAAATTAACTGCTTACCTTTTTTTCATTTATGTACATGAAAGCATGAGTGATAGCCCTTTATAAAACTAAATGCATTCAAAACAGCTTAAAATCAAATTAGGTAAGACTAGTTTAAAAAACTAGAACTGGTGTTTGAAGGAAAAAGGAAGCAGTCACTTCCAAAGGTACAGAGAGAATATTTTCCTCATTCCAGAGAACTTATTTGGCTGTTCAGAGCTTAGAACTGGGAGGTACAAGGAAGGGCAGAAAAGTTTAATTTTCCCCTTCTAATGTATGAATATCAACAAGAGGTAAAATAAGATTTAGTACTGTTAAAATCTTGAAGGTCATTATGAGCAGGAGATAAATTCAAATCACTAGCTAAGGACTGTATTACTTTCGTTTAATAAATCAGTTGTAAATGTTGGATGTGTTTTGATAAACCTTCACTTTTTCAATTTGTATATAGTACTTCTATGTAATTACAAAGGAGAAAAGAAGAAATTAGATACTTCTTTCCACACATTAAAAAAAACCCCACTAGTTGAAATGCTGTTTGGGGGCTAACTGAATCCCAGTTCTTTTCCAGAAGCTGTTTAATTGAGATCACAAGAAGGAACCATTTACTAGAAAAAGCAAGTGAGTCTTCATCAGCCTCTAGCATCATAAAGAAAGTAAAAATTATTAATCTGAATAAACATGTTAAACCTTGTAATTGAGTGAAGAGTATCTGTACGTCCTGAGTATACCGCCCAGCTCAGTCAAAAGATATGTTGTATTTTATCAACAAATGAGAACCAGACTTTCTTCAAGGAGACAAAAAACCCTGAAAGCCCACACGTAGCAAAACGTAAGCAATAATTTACATTGAAGCTCCCTGTTTTTTGATTTAACTCATGATTAAACATGATGTTTTAAATCATCATGGTAAATTAATTTCCCCTCTTGTCAGGACTCTCATTAAACTGACACATCTAAATTCTCAGTTAGCATAACTCATCTATTAGTCAACGCAGGTCTCCTGGAGGGGAAAAAAATTGTTCAATCCTGCTTCCCCAACTCCCTTTTTCTCATCTATTCAATTTTCTTCTATTGATTCTTGTTTTATCACAAAAACCCAGCTTCTTTGTCATAAGGAATGTCACCTACAGTTAAAATCATGGCACACTCTACAGAGATTGCCCAGAGCACATGGTAAAGAAGTATATTAAGAAAACACAGTTGGAGGTCATACTTTGTCCAGGTTTTTTTAGGATCTGTGAATTGTGTCTTTCCCACTCAGCCTTGCTTTTCTGGTTGCTCTTTTCTGGTGTTGAGATCAAGTGAGACCCAATACACTGCCCAAACCAAACATAAGACTTGTGGCAGAAGGTTCCCCCTGCTCCCTCCTTTCCTCCCAGTGCTGCCCAGCAGGTCATTGCTGGTGTGACAGGAGATGATGACTAATTCTTGACTTGTGTCATCACTGCCTTGCACACCCATATTTTTGTTGCAGAAAATGCTCCATCGGTTCCTCACATGTCAAGGGGGAAGCAGATTTGTTTTCTCCAGCAGCCTCTTCAACAGTCAAGCTTGTCTCAACCCTCTGCCTGATTTGGGGCAGCACAAGGCTCAGGCGCAGAGAGTCAGTCAGCTTACAACACAACACTTTCAGCCCAGGTCCAGTTGCATGGCAGCGACAAAACCTGACTATCCCTGGAAGCAGGGATGGCTGCAGAGGCACTTTCATGCCCACATGCTGTCTATGACTCTATGCAGGTTGCCAAACCTATAGGAATTTTTACCTTATTGCAATATTGCCCCAGTCCACAAGAGGCCACTCCACTCCTGACCCTGGTTTATTCTAATACACTGGTCTTATGGTAAGCTGATCACAAACACCATTAAGAGTGCTTCAGTTACCTTTGGTAATCCTTTTGAATTATTTTATGTATGTCTGTCAGCAACCAAATGATGAGACAAACTGTTTTTACTAAAATACCTTTTCCTTTAGTAACCTCTAATGGTCCATTTGTTAGTTACATTTTGTCATGTAACTTCTGGTGTTTTGTTTTTTGTTTGTTTGGGGTTTTTTTCCTGAGGGTCCAGTATACAGGATTTTTACTGATTTTAAGTAACAATTCAGAAAACCCAAATGAGGAAACTCTGGTTCATAGCAGGTATCTTTGTCACACACACGAAGTATTAACACACTGGTAAGACAGAAGGGTGATTGCAGGGGAGAACTGCACAAATGACAGTAACAGACAAGAAACCCCAGCACTCAATGACTGAATTGAGAGTGGGAAAGCAAAAATGGGGGTTTTGTCAACAGCCAGGACACCATGCAAAAATGGGACTGTCCTTCCCCGTGGACCTCAAGAAAGATGGGCCAGACCTCACTGGTTAAACTGCACAATCTTATCTGCTGCCATAGGAAGTACTTTAACTGCAAATTAAACTTCAGAAATGTAGAACAAGGATCAATCACATTTCAGTTTGATCCTGGGTAGGACACCAGAATGAATATCATAACGTTAATAATGATCTGTGGATTCTTCTTATAAAAAGGGAAGAAAAATCACATAACATGCTTGCAAAACAGCACTTACCCATTTTCTTCATTTGTCTAAATAAACTTTAGTATTAATATATTGATTCATATTAATTTAGTAGTATACTATTAGTAACGTGAAACTACTAATGTAGTATTATTAAACTGATTAATAAACTGCAGATTACTGCTGCTCAGGTGTAAGCCTATATGTTTGCAAATACAGCCTTTCACAATGGGATGTGTTAATAGTGTTGTATGGATTTAACATTTTCCTTTTCCTCTTTCTGTGCTTTCCTCCTGCCACTGACATTGTTATTTTGCAGTTAGCTTAATGTGTAGGCTTCCCAAAGAACCTACAGTGGACTGAAAGTGAATAGTACAGTTAGTTGCTATTTCTTGGAGCACGGTGCTGTTTAAGATGACATGGGGAGGGACACATTCATAGGATCTTGGGTGCCACCAGTGCTGTTGAACTCAGTTCCCTGTTGTGTCAAGCAACGCAGAGCAGGTGGACAGACAGGACAGCAGGATGTCTATGCCACATACCCTCCACATGCCTCAAAAACCTTCCTGGCACAGCCTAAGGACAGACAGACTAGATATACAGTCACAAGGCAGTGCCCTGGATCTCAGAGATACAGTAGCTTCAGGTGATCCTAAAAGCAGATCCCACTCCACTGTACAAAACAGTGTAGAAAGAACACCAGCGTCTCTCTGCAAATCTGTCCTGAAGGGAAAAATTTCTTCTGAACCCAGTCTAAAGATTAGTGTTAAATCTGACTGTTACAAGGATGCACTAGTGGCATCCACAGCAATGTAAGGCTCATGCCATGTAAGTCCTATCTTGACTATGATCAAGAGATGATCAGTGTCACAGAATGGTTAACATTCTTCACATCTTTATTGCATACTAATATTAAAACAAGACACAGTTATGGTGTGCTTTTGTAACTAAACCATTAAATAGCTCATGTGCTAACAATTCAAGGCTTCTTGAATCTGATACAATTGCAGTTTTCTCCGCTGCTGTACAAAAATGATCTCGAGACCACTGTCCATTAAAATCCGCTCACTCATGTCCACATTTGCCCAGGCTGTTTGCCAATGGGATACCCCTGAAGTTCAGGAGTCATAGAGTCATAGAATGGTTTGGTTTGGAAGGGACCTTAAAGATGATCATAGCCCCTGTCATGTGCAGGGACTCCTCCCACTAGATAACGTTGCACAAAGCCCCATCGAGCCTGGTCTTGAACACATCCAGTGACCTGCAATTTCCCTAGGCAACCTGTTCCAGCATCTCACCACTTTCAGAAGAAAGAACATCTTCCTAATTTCCTAAGTCCCTCCTCAGCTTTCTTGTAAACACTCTTCAGGTACTGAAAGGCCGCAAAAAGGCATTCCCTGTGCCTCCAAGCTGAAGAACCCCAGCACTCTCTGCCTGTCCTTGTAGGAAAAGTGTCCCAGCCCTCTGATCATCTTCATGGCCCTCTGGATCTCCATGAGGTCCTCATGACCCCCATGGACCTGCTCCAGCAGGTCCTCATCTTTCTTGTGTTGGGGGTGAATTCTGAACACTTAGTTCACTTCTTAGCCTCTTAAGTATTTGGCCGTATCATTCTCATGACATGTGACAGGAAATTAGAGCTTTGAGTATTTCCTTAAAAACATACCTGAAAATACTTGTGCATCATGCAGGGAAGGGTGACAGATTCCCTGGGCTGACAGGACAGGAACTGCAAGTGACCATGTCATAAGCCATGTGAAGGACCATGACAGATCGCTGAAGTGAGGGCCAGTTCATCTTTCTTTACAGACGGTCTACGTACAGAGCTCATACCCTGCTTTAGGGGAGGTTCAGCCTTTTCGAGACCAATGCAAGATGACAAAGCGACCGACATCACCGCGGAAAAAGGACTCAAGAGTGAGGACGGCGCTGGGGCAGCAGTACCCTGCCGTGTAGTGGCACCTGGTGGCCCTGAGGGAGATGACACCCGCAGCACGGACTGGTTCCCAGTCCCCAGGCAGGAGTGATGGGCTCACCAGAGGGGTTTTGCGGATTGCTTTTTCCTGCTCGAGGCCGGGGGGTGAGGAAGGGGAGTAATTAAATATTTATATCGGTTCTGAGGATGTGGTTGGATGAGGCATCATGAATGTGAATTCAGGCTAATCGACACAGGATGTATTGACCATGAAAAGCGTATGCAGGGATGAGTCTGTCTTGTCATCTCTCAAGGTTATGTTATCTTACCTATTAAGTATCTGGGACAACTTCACAGCTAGTCCTGCTGCTGTCTAGGGTATTGCGGTGCTGATACACAGAACACATATTGTTCCCCACTACCTGTGGCAGATCAAAGGACAGACCGTGTATCTCCTAAAATTAGGCTACATCCATACATAGAATCATAGAATTCTCAGGGTTGAAAGGGACCTTAAAGATCACCTAATTCCAACCCGCCTGCCATGGGCAGGGACACCTCCCACCAGGGCAGATTGCTCAGAAACCCATCCAGACTGGTCTTAAAAACTTCCAAGGATGGGGCTTCCACCACCTCTCTGGACAACCTGTTCCAGTGTCTCACCACCCTCATGGTGAAGTAATTCTTCCTAATGTCTAACCTGAATCGACCTTTCTCTAGTTTTAATTCCTTCCCTCTAGTCCTATCACTGCCCGACAGCCTAAAAAGTCCCTCCCCAGATTTCTTGTAGGCCCCCTTCAGTTACTGGGAGGCCACAATAAGGTCTCCCCGGAGCCTTCTCTTCTCCAGACTGAACAACTCTCTCAGTCTGTCCTCATAGGACAGGTGTTCCAGCCTGCTGATCATCCTCATGGCCCTTCTCTGGACGCGTTCCAGCACATCCATATCCTTCTTGTAACAGGGGCTCCAGAACTGGATGCAGTACTCCAGGTGGCACTTCTCAAGAGTGGAGTAGAGGGGAAGAATCACCTCCCTCAACCTGTTGGTCATGCTTCTCTTGATGCAACTCAGGATACACTTGGCTTTCTGGGCTGCAAGAGCACACTGATGGTTCATGTTGAGCTTCTCCCACCAGCACTCCCAAGTCCTTTTCTTCAGGGCTGCTCTCAAACTTGCTGAGGGTGCACTTAATGCCACTGTCCATGTCGCTGACAAAGATGTTAAACAAGGCTGGTCCCAGTACTGGTCCTTGAAGGACTCCACTTCTCACTGGTCTCCACTTGGATATGGACCCATTGACAACCACTCTTCGGGAGCGGCCATCAAACCAGTGCTTTACCCACTGAATTGTCCATCCATCGAACCCATATTTCACCAGCTTGGAGACCAGAATGTCATGCGGGACAGTACATGCATCCATCCTGGACACCCTTCATGCACTACAGCTGCCATCCAGCCCATGTCAGGGTAAATCTCAAGGCCTTCTCTGAGGACATTGTGTCTGTCCCATACCAAGGTCACATCTGGCCCCAGTCTGCAAGCGGGAGGGAAGCCAGCTGCAAGTGTGTGGCCCTGCTCCATCACATTAATATTGTCTGTAAATGGTGACTGAGCCTCTCCAGCACTCACTCAAAAGCTGAGATGCCAGTGATCAAATCAGAGCTTTCACCGGGCATTGTTCCCACTTGGAGCAAGAAAGAGGGTAACTGGTCTGCAACCTGGTGAGGCATGTCTCTGACTTGAAGGGAGCTAAGTGAGACAGGTCTTCCCATCCCCCTGCAGCACGTGGTGCCTGAGAAGAGAAGGGGCATTTCCCAGGATCCTGGGCCCTTGTTTCAAAATGTCATGATTTCAAAATTCAGCGCTCTTTTGGGAAGACATATTTCTGCCTCTCCTTTCCTCTGCATTAGCAGCCTGACACTTGCTCCCAAGTCCTCTGCTTTTCTCCTTAATAGGATTTACATTTACATTCCATGGGGAAATGCTGCAAAATCCCATGTTGTGCTGTGACAGTCTGAGCGACTTCCATGCAGAGCCACAGGTGACAGAGATAAAGGAGATGTCATTGTCAGAGGGCTGAGATTTGACCCCACACTGCCAACAGCTCCCTCTGAGGAAATACTTTAAGACCTTTGACCCTGTGAACCATGGGCATATCTGGACCACAAAAAGCAAAGCAATAACAACAATAAAACCCAAAGACACAACAACAACAACAAAAATACATGCAAGAAATCTAGTGTTTGGTCCCCTTACAGAGAAATTCAAAGTCTCAAAAGCAGACTTTCAAAGTGGCAGAGTATTCAGTGTTTCCATTTCAGATGTTGAATTACTTAATTTTCCAATGAAGATGTCCCTAGCAAGGGATACTCCAGCATGACATCTGCTTGAGTCTGCAAAGAGTCTGGAAAGAAGTGCTGCCAAGGATAATCTCTGGCACCTTAGCAGTACATTTGGCCACAGACAGGAGAAGTGATGTATATAACGGCATTTCCTACCTTAATAACTGTCACTGACCTCCTTGTGCAGGATGAACAGGTCTGTTTTTCTATGTGCAAGTCATGAGATATGGGAAAGTGCCATCAAGTGGCCTGTGCAAGCATGTAACAGGGGTAACCCTGACAGCAGTTAAACTACACTCTAGTCACAGCAACTCCTTGTCTTAACTTGCATGTTTCCAGCTCTGTGGAAACCTCAGGTTTAGGCACCTACAGTAGTGGTATATCCCTCATAACAGGACTTGGAACTCCAGATCGTGTCACAGGAGTGGCAGACATGGCCAAGTCTGACTCCTGAGCAGGATTATCTCCTCTTGATGTCATACGCACCTGAGCAGCACCCACCCCCAGAGGACAGATTCATGTCAGCACATCTAACCCAACTTGTCCTACCTTAAGAACTGCTCAAAGTTGTCTTTAAGAGGTTTTCATTATCTCAAGCTTCACACCTCTTAGACACTCCCTTCTCTGCCTCTACCAGACAAACCCCAAAAAGCAACACCAATTTCCTTCCAAAGCACTGCTGGCAGTCATAGCAGCAAGGCTGTCCCTGGGGAGCATCCTTGCCCGGTAGGATCCAGCACACATAGCTGCTCTGTCTACCTCAGGTCACTCCTTCCCTTCTGGGGCAGGCTGACCCTGCCAAAAAAAGAGCAAACCTTAACGATGTGTGCCATGGGGCATCTTAAAAAGCAGCTCTACAGTGACAGCCAGCATCCCTTAGAGCATGAAGCTAGCTCCTCTGCCCACACAGGCTATTCTTCTCCAACCTCACTTGAAATCTTCCTTTCATCTTCTTTTCCACTCTGTCCAGTGAGTGATCATCCCATCCCAACAGAAGCAGCACCATGTTGGACAGGCTGGCCTTCTGCAGGAGTCTGAAGAGAGGCAGGGAGTGGGTCTATCAGTGACAGGGTGTCACAGCATTGTCACAGAGCATCCCTTTCTTTTGGACCTGTCCCAGCTACCCCATGTGATACCTTAAGCATTTGCTCCCTGTTTTTAAAGTGTGTAGCCCAGTGAGCAAGAAGCACCACTGAGCACAAAAAGGAACCCTCCCCCAGTCTCAGCAAAGCTGTCTTCCATACCTGTCCCCCATGCCTTGACAGCCTAAGGGTCTGAGGCCAGTTTCTCTGTGACAAAGACTCTTTTGAAGCTGGAGCAAGGCTTTTCAACCAAATCAAAAGTGCAGTTCCTCTGTCACAGCACCTTCCAAGTGACCCATAACCTGCAGTGACTGTCAAGATGTTGCCCCTGTGGCCGCTGCATTTTGACTGTGGGCTTTGAATCTAGTTACTAGGCTGAACAGTATAATTCTGACCTCTCAGTTAGAAAAAGAAGGCTTTTCTTTAATTCTAAGATTAAGTCTTTTTAGACAACAAAACAGGCTTCTCTGACTGGAGTTTGAATCTACTTCCATTATTATGGGTGTTTTTTGTGTGTACCACTGCCACAACTGGAATGCACCTTCTTGGGTTTCTGTGGTCTTTGCACAAAATACACAGCATGGAGAGAAGGATGTGTTTTTGCTGACTTTGGGAAAATGGCAGACAACTAAATGCATCAGTCAGAACAGTGAGTAATAGCTTTAAATGCAAACAACTGTTAGCAGCACATTTTAGTGCATTAATAATTTACACTCCATGGAAAGTTTTATTTATGCAAAGTGGGAGTTTTGTGGCATGGTTACAAAATGCACACATGATCTTGGGGACCTAAAGTGAGCCTATCACTCCTCCTGGGGGGCCAAGCCTCTTGGTGAGGCAAGATGACCAAGTCTGTTGGTTTCATCACTGGTCTTGCTGTATAGTTTGTACAGTAGCATTCTCAGTGTGCCAATGGCTGGGACAGGGGTGTAGCATAAGAACATTTTCTCACCCATATAAAGAAAAAAAAGACATTTTGAGGTCTACTCATGGTAACAAAATACACAAAATTGCAAAAAAGATCACACCAAAACATTCAGAAAGGCTGCCAGCAAAGGGCGAAAAATGTACAATTATCTTCCAAGTCTCATGACTCTGGAAGGCTTGCTGGATTGTTATCAATGCACTGTGATTTCCATCCCCAGGTTGCAACTGCTGTATCTCAGGCTGTCCTGGATCCTTCCGTGCCTTGAGGACTGCAGCAGCCAGTGTCCATTGGAGGTCCAAGGACACCCCACCATCCAGAAGACACAAGCTAGTGGGCCAGAAGATGCTGGTTTCTCTTCAGTCAACACACAGCATTAAAAAGGAGCATTGACAAAGACACCAAGAATTCCTGAAGCTTGCAGCAAAGCCCATCAAGCAGATACGGCTTTGTTTAGGCTTCCCCAAACCTGCTGTGTGCAGCATGTGTCAGTCTTTGGAGCCTACTACCCCACTTCTCCTATCCTCAGAAGCCATGGACCACAGACCAGCATACTCAGGATACCTGGAGTCCAGGAAGATTGCTCTCTGTCTGAAGCCATTACAAAGCAACATGCAGCCTCTTGCCATTTAATGTGGCTTCTTGTGCATAGGAGACTACCAGGATGAAAAGTCAAATCCCCCACAAGTTAGAGATAACCAGATGTTTTCCCTGCAGCTGGCCAGAAGGACACAGCCTCTGGCTAAGCCTTTTCAGTGGTGCTTTTCCCAGATTCTCACCCCACTCCAGGTTCAGGATGGTCAGCAAGTTAAAGGAATCAGGAGAAGAAAGTAAATAATTTGTGTCTGTGGTTTTGGGGCAGGACTGGGAATGCAAAATGGATTCAGCTTCATGGGCTTGGTGCTGCCCCAACTTCCTGTAATATCTCAGGGCAAAACCCCTGTATTAGAAAAGATCAGAAACATTTTTCATTATGCCTGAATTTGCAACCTTAGCACTCTTCAGGCAAGGTTCTTTTTTCCCCCTGAAGAATATATGTACATATATTAAAAATATTGCTTTCAAAACATTTGATTGATCAGATGTAAAATAGCTGTCTCTATGCCCTATCTTCTTCCAAGGCCAGAGAGTTAAGAGATTGGCAAACATCTGTAGTTTTTTAATAATTAATGCATTAACCCTGAGTTTAGGAGAGACACTAAAAACAAGGTCTGCACATGGGGGTTCAATAACAGTGGTTTAAAAACACTTAAGGGGAAATGTCAGCCATCAGGACACAGCAGCATATGTCCACACCACTCCACACTACCTGGCCTTTCATCCTTCCTGGTGCTGCAGAAAGTTCTTCTATGAATGGTAATTCAGATGTGGTCTCTCTTTCCATTAATTACATAGAGAGGGGTTAGCTTTATCTTGTCTGGTTTTTGAATGGTGTCTAAAGAGCTGTGCAGTATGTGACTCTATATGAAACCTCCCCACTATTCACCTCATACATACACAGTAGTGACATGCTTTTCTAAAGAAGCATTCAGCCGCCCTCATTATATATCATGTTCGGCTAATGCCACACTGCTGAAAAAACAGCATCATGTACTTTGCAAACATGTGTTACCAGCACTGAGATCTTTGGCTTTCTTTACTGTCTGCCTCAAGCAAACATTTGTCTTTGCTTCTCTGTAAAATGCTGAATAAAGGGGCAAGGATAGGATTTGACCTCTGTAGCCCACAATGAACATTTGTGCACCCACAACATAGGATGGAGGCTTGTCTTGCATTCAAATGAACACAAAGTTCTCCTTATATTTCTTACATCTAATCACTTTCCCTACCATTGGCTTACTGTTCATTTTCTAGGGTAAATACTCCATTGTTCCCCTAATGTATGCCTAGCAAAGCAATCTCATATGATCTTCTCCTGCCTGTGTTAACACCCCCACACCACCAGACAGGGTGGAAAGGAAAATAAAACAAGGCAAGTGTGTTGGCTAGGGTCAGTGTGAAGGAGATATTTGAACAGCAAACAAACATGCAAAAATGAACCAATATGGGAAGAATAGATTGACTGGCAAGAGTTCAGAGGAGGAAAGAAATTTTGAACCTGAACTTTGCACACTTGGGATCAAAGCAATGTGGCAGGAGAACCCCCATCACTTGAAATATTGCAGGAAGGCAAGGAGGAGGCAGAGCACCTTAGGCAAAGGATGGGCCTGACTGCACAGCATTCTGCCATGATACAGGGGATACAGCTGTTGAGGCCTTGTGGGTAATGCTCTGGGGAAGGACCAACACCAAAGGCAGTGCAGGGGCATCTCCTGTGCACCAGCTCAGCAAGAGGTGAAGCAACTCCTAGGAGGTTGGAGGAAACCTTATGATGGCAGGACCAGGTATTGCCGGGGGACTTTTCCTACTTGGAATAGCTTCTGGAAGGGTCCTTGGCTGGTGCACAAAAAATCCACTGGGTATGGAGTTGATTGGGCAGCATCTCTTACTGGCATGAAGGGATGCTGTGCTACAGACAAGGTGCACAGGGTAGGGGTGTTGAAGGAGGACAGGGTCAAACACAGTCCAGCAATTATCCAGCAGGTCCACATGGACAAAACAGGAAAAACTTGAGGCAGAAGTCCAGAACTTTAGTTAGGGTGAGCACAGTGGTCAGGCATGGGCATGGCACAGCACAGCCCTGGCAGGGACTCAGGAAGGACATCAAAAGTAGCTCTGACATGACAGGGGAGGCCCCAGATGAGGCTTCTCCCTTCTCCTTCTCACTTTAGCTCCTTCCCTGCAGTTTGATCCCAATTATCACTGCACTGATTCAGAGGTAGCCTCAAGCATAGGTAGTCAGACCCCAAGGAGGACAGGGAGAAGGCTCAGGTCCCTGTCACAATGAAAGTGAAGTGGAGAAAAGTGAGCAAATGTTTGCAATGAAAAAGGAACCTCCTTCTGTTTTGTTTCCCCACATGACCAGATGACACAGAGAATGGGAGGCACAAGGCCACAGGTACATCAGAAGAATCTGGCGGAAGGCAGAGGCTGGAAGTAGAGGGACCAAGGGAGTGCAGGAGGAAGGATAAAAGCAATCCCTGCTCCCAGTTGTCCGTGGTTGTCCTTGGGGAGAGGGAGAAGGAGAACCAGGGCTGACCTCCAGGGTCACTCCCCAGGTTCACTCCCCAGGTTCTCACAGCCCTGCTGGGACTGCTGCAGATTCTCAAGATACCTCCAAGCTCAACACAGGCATCTTCTGACTGGGCATTCTAGTCTCAAAGTTTTGTATTTCAGATGGAAGTGCCACTGCAGGCTCAGAGATCATTAATACCTACGACTCCAAGGGCAGCTGCTGATTATGGTGCAGGAGGATAAATGTAAGCCTAATAGGACCTGTCTTTCTGTCATATATCCCACAACAGGGGAAATCAGCACAGCTTGTTACCACTCTTTAAGATGATGGAAAGCATGCACTGATTCATGCAGACTCAGTTCTTGTTGGAAATATAGAGTGTTTCTCAGTGTTTTGCTGTTTCCTTTCTAACACAAAAAGAAACCAAAAAGGAAAGGGCTGTGCCATCCAGAACATACATAAGCCTGCCAAACAAACTGTATTTCTCTGTTGGCTAGAATTACAAACCTGTATGTGGCAGGAAGGCTAGAAAAGCAGTTTAAAAAAAAAAAAAGTGACTGGTCAGTTGCTTGTGTTTATTCCTTCTAAGAGCAGTCAAGGGAGAAAAGAGATCAGGTTAAAATTCATGATGGTCAGTCTTTCTTACCCTTGATTAGCCTGCACAAATCCTTACAGGGTTAAGTTCACCAAGACTTTTTCCCACAGGAAAAAAGGCTCTAGATGGTCATTAAAGACAAAGAGGCCAAATTCAGGTTGCTCTGAACTAGCCTGTGGGAGTCAAGAGCTTAATGCTTATCTTTTAGAAAGGATGCATCATGAGAGGATCTTGGGAGGCTGAGTGACAATTATCGTATACCACAGCACACCTTCAATTAGCTTCTTTAGGAACACACCTTTCTACTATGTATAGCAGTGAATGAAGATGTTACCTCATCTGAAACACCTGCTGCTGACCACTTGAAATTTCAGAATGCAGACTGTAAACAAGGTATTTCAGTCTTCCTTTTCCTCCCACTCCAGCAAAGTAAAATGAGGGATGATAACGCATCATAAACTGAGATATCTTGTATCTTTGCATAATATCTATCTACCAGATTGCTCAGGAATCTCAGGATGACAGATTCCACCACAGGGAGAAAAAAAACCACACAAAAACAAACACACAAAAAATCCCACACCACACACAAAAATCTTCAGTTGTGCAGCTCCTGAGGTCTTTAAACAACATGGCTTAAGATTTGAGACATCGAGATTCATAGCAACGGGTCAGGATTCCACAATTCTCCTTGCAAGTGTTGTGGGGTTTTTCTCCAGCTCTCAGTCCTGATTTAGGAAAGCCTCTAAGTCTGGTGTTAATGCCATTTTCCTGAATGGCTTTATTTGTGGAGCTTAGTTATCATTTCAATGTAGCCCACTGGGGAAAGAGTTGAAGGCATGTCCAACAGATATTGTGTGCCACACTGCCAAAAACACTACTGGTGAGAAATTTCCATGGGACTGGTTTGCTTAATCAAAACTTAAATACGTGCTCATAGAAAAAAATTACTAATACTATATGGACTGTTGCCACAAAACTTCTTCTCTTGCTACATATAATAGTGATAAAAGATTCACCATCTATTTGATGAGGAAATTTCTGGTGAGGGAATTTTTCCAAGGTAAGTAAATGTAGCAGATGAATTTCTCAGTGTAAATGCTATTCTCATCCTTCCCCATGGCTACTTATTCATAAAACAGCCAGATCCTTGGCTGCAATCTTAAAATAGACTGCTACAAAGAATAATTGCATGGAAAGTATCAGACAGGTGAAAATCTGACTTTCTAGCAATATGAAGAACTCTGTATTAGTGGTTACATTTGTCTGTGTCATCCTATGTGGACATGCATATGAATGACTGTCCCTCATCCAAATGGCTCCACACAGATAATGCTGTTTTGCAGATCCTGTAGAAGTTGACTTCTCCATAGACTGAGGTTGGAAAAACTTGGGAAGAAAACAGCAACAGTTTGCATACCAGGCAAATGTGTAATTTTTTTCTTTTTCAGGGGTTTCTCTGTTAAAACAGGGAGGCTGCTTGCCTTCTTCTCCTTGTGTCTATGGAAGACTTTTCAGCACCAATGGAATTTTTATCCCAGCCCTTTCAAGCACATAATTCCATGTTTGTATGTGATACAAATACTAGTCTGTCATCAAAAAGGCAAGAAAGCAAGTCAGACTGAGGCCAGAAGTATTTCTGGGGAACGGAGATATTCACATACTCAGCTTATTTTTAGCAGAAGATAGTGGGTAAATCCGAGCCAGCATGTTTTTCATTTGGTCTGTCCCTGGACAATAACAGATGATGGTTACTTGTGACAGGCATTAATGCACTTTACATTGGCAGCCAGTGCCAAGGCACAAAGCCCACAAGTTCCTGCTAAATCTGCTGATGCCAGAAGAAAAATAAATTAATAAACAACTATCCAGGGACACAGTCCCAGGTTTTCCCTCTACCTCCAAAGCAGCACAGAATCTGTACCAGTGGAGAGCAGTGTCAGCTGCTCTCCAGATTGTGACTATCAATGCAGCAAGGCAGGGTTCTGGACTGGGGAAAAAGGCATCCTGAGGCCATGAATACAGGTGAATACCTAAAGATGGAGGGAGATTCATCTGCTTCATGGGAATTATCTGTGTGCTTAAAATTGGGCTTTGAGAACCTTGAAAACTTGTGCCTTAATGCTCAAACATCTTGTCCTGCCTTTGGCTAGGATAGGGTTAATTTTCACTGGAAGCTGGGAGGGGACCACAGGCAGACAATGGAACCAGTCAATGGTGTATCCAATACCATACTGACATTATTCCTGCTATAGAAGAGCAGAGGGCAGGCCAGCCAAGCTCAAGGTCCCTGGCACAGTGCCATTGGTGCATCTGTGGTCAGGCTGTGCAGTTTATATCACTCACTTTCTATATTATTTCATTACTATTATTGCTATTCTTATTGTTTTTTCTCCTCTTGTTGTTTCTTTTCCTTTTGTGTTGTTCTCTTAAATTCTGTCATGGTGTAAACCATGACAATGATTTTTGGTGACAAGTGTGGGGACTGAAGGGTTGAGATAATGACAAAATCCGACCAAAGTGTGTAAAAATAATTTTGTATAGGTGCTTTTAGTATTAGTGAAATAGCACATGATCACAATGTTATCTCATTTCTTTGCATGGTGGTGTTATGTAAATCCTTAGGTACTCTATGTACTCCCTGTGGTCATGTTTATATTCTCTGGGAAATGGATCAGGACTATCATGTTGCTGTAATGGATATTGCTGACTTACGATATGATTATGCCACTGGTCATGAGGTTAGGTTGGTACGTGTATGCTGCATTGTCATTTATTAGTAATCTTACCCAATCCATGGGCAAGACAGGGGAGGACACATTCTCAGCTTTTGAGAATTTTGACTATCCTTGGGACATCAAGGCCAGCATGCTCTCAGTGCTATGTCTTCTGAATGTGTCCCAGGACTTGTTCAGGGTTACACAACTCTTTTCCAATAATATCACCCAGAGGTCTGCCCTGAGGCTGGATAGTTATACATGGCAGCAGGTGCAGGAGAGTATGGGCGAGTGCCTAGGCCAGTGGTCACCTCCAGTGTTTTGGAGTATCACCCCTGAACAAGTGCATAATCTCAGTAAACCAGTAAGGTATTTAAAAAAAGGTCTGTTGTCAGCCTGGCAATTCCTGAGAGACACAAATCACTGCAATGTGTTTGGGCCTTGCCCACACCCACCAAGCCCTTTTCAAGACTATTCAGTGTCCTCAAGGGGAACAGAAGGTCTCTGGACCTAAAAAGAGACCAGCAGGTGCTACAGCTGAACTAAAGAACCAACCTGTGCTGGTATCAGTTGCCTCTATACAGAAAAAGAAATACACAAAAAAATAAATTCAAATAATGAGGGATGATCATAAGCCAGGGCCAGCACAAGAACAGGAGGAAAAGACAAAGGTGATCATCTCATCCCTGTCCCTGAGTAAGCTGCAAGATATGTGAAAGGATTTCAGTCATCTGACTCGTGAGTAGATTATCACCTGGCTGCTCTGATGCTGGGATGGAGGGACTGGTAGCTTAGAATTAGAGGGAAAGGAGGCCAAGCAGCTGGGATGCCTGTCTAGGCAAGGGGACATTGACAGGGCAATTGGAAAAGAGACACAATCCCTCAGCCTCTGGAGGTAACTCCTGTTGTGCGTGAAGGAAGGGTCACCCTTCAAGGAAGACGTTACATGTCACCCAGGCAAGTGAACCACCATGGAAAGAGATATTCAGTATCTGAGGCAATTAGCAATGCTGGAGATGAGGAGGTCCAACACACACCACCCATGTGGAAGAAGTTTCTGTGAAGTGCACCACCATTATACACCAACTCATTGGCAGTAGTGTTAGAAACACAGTCAGGGGCAAACAGTGGATGAATTGACTTGACAACTCTGGCAATATGAAAGGAGTATCTCTTCCTTCCTATGGGCCAACATTTCACCTGTGGAGGAAGTGTTCCAGGAGGTCCAACAACTCAAACAGGGCATGTCCTACTACCCACCTGTACAGGCCCATGTCTCAGCTACTAGGACTAAATGACCAAGAGAAAGAGTGTGGAAGGTACACACCACATGTACCCTGTGGTTTTACCTACATGACCACAGAAAGGACATGAGGAAATGGGAAGGAAAACCCACTTTGAACCCAGCTGCACAGGTACAAGAGCTGCAAGGGAAAACAATCATGAAAGAGGATTCTTTCCAGAAGAATGCTGCTCCAGTTTCCAGTGGCAAATTCTCCAGACAGAATAGAAGTACTGATCTTACTTCTGATTCTTTTAAAGGCATCTCTAAGGCTTTTTCACAAGAATACATTCTGATCAGGATTAGGGGGGCCCTGTGCCCAGACAGTTGGAGGAAAGGGACAGTGGTGTTTCCTGGACTGTGTGGATCCGATGGCCTGGCACATCAGACCCACAGGAGTACAAGACTTTAGTGGGTACTGGCTCACAGAGCATCCTGAAGCCATCAAGCTATAGGGGGGATCGAACCCATCCGTATTTCTGGGATGGCGGAGGGATCCCAAGAGTTGACTGTGTAGGAGCTGAAGTGAGTCTGACTGGGAAGGAGTGGCATAAACCTCCCATTGTGACTGTCCCAGAGGCCCCATGTGTCCTTGGCATAGACCACCTCACAAGAGAGTATTTCAAGGACACAGAAGGGTACTGGTGGGCCTTTGGTACAGCTGCTGTGGGGGAAATTGAGCAGCTGTTCACTTTGTTCAGTCTCTCAGAAAACCATTGTGTGGTGGGGTTGCTGAGGGTTGAAGAGCAGCAGGTGCCAGTTGCTGCCAGAATGGTACACCAATGGCTATATCCCTCATCCCCATCCAGAAGAGGATTCATCAACTAGAGACCCAGAGGGTGATCAGCAAAACTCACTCACCGTTCAGCAGCCCCATAAGGCCAGTGTGAAAGTCTAATGGAGAATGGAGACTAACAGCGCACTGCCGTAGCCTGAATGAAGTCACACAGCTGCTGAGTGCTGCCTTGCTGGACATGTTAGAGCTTCAATATGAATTGGAGTTGAAGGCAGACGAGTGGTACAACATGACTGATATTGCTGACGTGTTTTTCTCTATTCCTGTAGCACCAGAGTGCAGGCCACAGTTTGCTTTGACCTGGAGGGGTGTCCAGTACACCTGGAAGTGACTGCCCCAGGGGTGGAAACACAGCCCCTCCATTTGCCAACCACTAATCCATACTTCACTGGAGAAAGATGGAGCTCTGGAACATCTACAATACATTAATGACATCATTGTATGGGGTGACACAGCAGAAGAACATTTTGAGAAAGAGAAGAAAATAATTGAAATCCTTCTGAAGGCTGATTTTGCCATAAAAACAAAGTAAGGTTAAGGGATCTGCACAGGAGATCCAGTTTTTAGGAATAAAATGGCAAGATGGGCATTGCCAGATCACAGTGGATGTGATGAAGACAGCAGCCATGCTCTCACCAAGCACTAAGAAGGAAACACAGGCTTTCCTGGGTGCTGTGGGATTCTCGAGGACACACATTCCAGACTCCATCCTAATTGTGAGCCCTGTCTACCAAGTGACCTGGAAGAAGAACAATTAAAAATGGGGCCCTGAGCGGTGACAAGCCTTTGAACAAATTAAGCCAGAGACTGCACATGCAGTAGTCCTCAGAGCAGTCCAGGCAGGACAAGATGTTAAAAATGTGGTCTACGCTGCAGCCAGGAAGAACGGTCCTCTCTGGAACCTCTGGCAGAAAGCACCCAAGAAGACCCTGTATGGATGGTCTGGCTCATAGTTCATAAACAAGTTTTGGTAATGTCTAGTACATGCAGGTTACTCATGGAGGTGTTGTAAAAGCAACCCAGCCTTGGTTTGCCTTGAGGCATTGTCTATGTGGCGATGACTCATGAAGAACTGTGTACATGGCTCAGCCCCAAGTTGTCCATAAGCCATAGACCAAACAGGGCAGTCCTGCACTGTGCAAAGAACAGAAAACTGGGTTGAATGTTGAAATCTCTCAACAAATAATGTGTTCTGTGTCTCATCCAAACCACTATTCAGTTGCCTGAGAAAGGAAGATAACCTGGAGCGCTTCCATGTCAGTTTCAGCAAACTACCTCATGCATCCAGATGGTATAATCCATTTACTCATCATCTTGCCCACAGTCACCACAGTCACGTAAATCAGTCATATAAATACAAACCTAAGGTTTGGAAGTGGGAGCCACCGCTCTAGAGCTGCATCTCACCTTTTGGAGACACTTCCCCCTTGGTCAGGACACTGGCTAAGGTCACTTTTCTGGGATTGAGAGCCGCTACCTGAAAGCACAAGTGAATATTTAGCATGCTGTAAGTTTATAACTGCAGGTGATTAACTAATACACAGATAATATGTAGCACATTTTTTAGGTTGTTACAGTGTTTTCTTCCTTTTAAATTGTCATAGTGCATTCTTCCATTGTACCCATGAAAAACTGCATCAGTGGTGTATGAAACCTGTAACTCAGGCTCAAATAAAGTGTTTGCTTGAGCCTTGCAGCTAAAGCTGTGAGTGAAGCTCAAAAAGATTGCTAGCTTGAGCCTTGCAGTCTAGTCTCTTTTCACCACTGATGCAAGGTCAGTCTCTAGGATTTTGGAGTTAGGGATGCAAAGGACCCAAGGCCAACTACAGTCCAAGCGGAAAAGATATATTGGCAGCATATGGAAGAGTTCAAGCTGCTTCAGAAGTGGTCAGTACTGAAGGACAACTTCTCCTGGCATACTGACTGATAGTGCTGGGCTGGATGTTTGAAGGGAGGGTTTCCGCTACACACCATGCAACTGATGCCACATGGAGTAAGTGGGTTGCACTGATAACACAACAGCCTTAAATGAGCACCAGATGCCCAGGAATCTTGGAATTGATCACAAACTGGCCAGAGGGCAAAGATTTCAGAATGTCACCAGAGGAGGATGTGACGCATTCTGAGAAAGCCCCGCCAAATAATAAACTACCAGATGATGAGAAGCAATATGCCCAGGTCACTGATGGGTCCTATTGCATTGTGGGAAAACATTGATGGCAGAAGGCTGCTGAGTGGAGCTTCACATGATAAGTCACCAGAGCTGCTGGAGGACAAGGTGAATCAAGTCAGCTGCCAGAGGTGAAATCCACCTACTGGCTTTAGATACTGCCAAGCAAGAAAGGTGGCCAATGCTTTATACCAACGCATGGATAGTGGCAAATGCCCCATAGAAGTTGTTGCATCAATGGAAGCAGAACAACTGGCAGCACAGAAATAAGTCCATCTTGGCTGCTGGATTACGGCAAGATGTTACTGCTTACGTAGAGAACCTGGTTGTGAAAGTATGCCATGTACCAAAGAGTTGGGCCACTGAAGAACATCAAAATAACCAACAGGTCAATAGGTGGATCAGGGTGTGAAGATTGGAGTGGCTCAGATGGATTTGTACTGGCAACATAAGGGTGAATTATTTATAGCTTGGTGTCCCCATCAAGGGTCACCAAGAATGAAATGCAACATATAGAAGGGCTCGAGATCAAGGGGCGGATGTGATCATGGACACTATTGCTGAGGTCATCCACAAATGTGAAACACATGCTGTGATCTAGGAAGCCAAGCAGTTAAAGCCCCAGTGGGAAAGAGGACAATGGCTGACATATAAATAGGGGGAGGCCTGGCAGATTGACTGCATCACACGCCCATGAGCCCGCCAGGGCAAGTGCCACGTGCTCACAACAGTGGAAGCAACTGCTGGGTGGCTGGAAATGTATCCAGTGCCTCATGATGCTGCTCAGAACACCATGCTGGGCCTTGAATAGCAAGTCCTATGGCCACACTACACCCCAGAAAGAATCAGGTCAGACAACAGGACTCACTTCTGAAGCAGCCTCATAGAACCCTGGGCCAAGGAGCAGGGCATCAAATGGGTGTCACATCCCCCACCGCGCACCAGCTTCTGGGAAAACTGAATGGTACCAGGGACTGTTAAAAACCTCACTGAAGGCCATAGGGGTAGGACCTTCACACACAGGGACACACATTTAGCAAAGGCCACCTGGCTAGTTAAAACAAGACATCTGCCAGCCGAGCTGACCAGTCAAAACTCCCACGAGCTGCAGAAGAGGATAAAGTCCCTGTAGTGCACACAAAGAACAGATAGGGAAGACAGTCTGTGTGAGTCCTGCTTCAGGCAAAGGAAAACCCATCCACAGGCTTGCTTTTGCTCAAGGACCTGGGTGCACCTGGTGGGTGATGCGAGAGGATGGAGAAGTCCAATGTGCACCACAGAGGGACTTAATTTTAGGTGAGAACAGGCAATGAATTAAATTGCATGATGCTAATTGTTGAATAACTCTGCTGGGCATGACATTGATGGTATAGAATAAGGGGTGGATAATGTCCTGGGTTTGGCTAGGATAGGGTTAATTTTCACCAGAAGCTGGGAGGGGGCCACAGACAGGTTAGACAACCAAACCAGATAATGGGGTATCCAATACCATGCTGACATCATGCCCACTATAGAAGGGTAAAGGGTGGGCCAGACAAGCTTAAGGTCCCTGGCACAGTGTCATTTGTGTAGCTGTGGTCAGGCTGTGTGGTTTGTATCAGTTGCCTTCTATGTTTCATTACTATTACTGTTATTCTTGTTGTTTCTGCTCTAGTGTTGTATTAAATACTTCTTATCTCGACCCACAGGTTTTTGCCTTTTTCTCCCTGTTCTCCTTGCTGTCCCACTGAGGAGAGGGAGTGGGAGACAGGGAGAGCAAGTGGCCATATGATGCTCAGCTCTGAACTAGTGACAATTAGTACAAATAAATATAAATATAAAAATTATAAATATAAATATGTATACATGTGTATGTGTATATGTATCATCTGGAAGGGTGATTCTATTCTAAACATAGCACTCCTCAGTTCCCCTTGAGCACTGAACATACTAAAACCATTATTATAGGTCTACTTCCTGTGGCTACCAATCCTACATATGAGAAGATCATTCACAAATGAAAATTCCACAGACTCCTCTCACTCTGTTTTACAGGTCACTGTGTTTATTCTTTGAATACAAGCATCCAAAATTCTCGAGCTGTAAAATTCCTGTTTCGTTCCACCAAGTGCCTCAGCACCCAGGCTTCTTTCTTGGATTGCTCAAAGCTTGGTATCCACATCTCTTGGAGAGAAGTCCAGCCAGGGTTTGAAGATGAGAACCAGAATGCCTCAGGTTTGGGGCAGCTCAGATGGTTAACCTGAGCCTTCCACCTCTGGGGCAGCCATCCCTGGAAATGGAGAAAAATAAAATGGATTATTCAGGTATGCTGGAAGATCCAGAAGAAAAGTGTTAGGCCATTTGTAACCTATTAAAGCATGTCAGTTACATTTTCCTTCTCATTACAGGTTCTAACCATGTCCCTGTGGATGTCAGAGGGGAAACTCTCCCCAAAGTGTCCAGGACAAGGTCAGCCATACTGACAAAAGCCTAAGTCTCAGTTCAGGTCTGACTGCAAATGAGCAGCACCAGCCTACCCAAATTGAAATTCTAGGGCATGGAGTTCTCTTTTCTTCATTATATTTTTTTCCATCTTAAATACGCATATACTTAATGAGATCTTTTAAAGAGAAAAACAATCTGGCCAGGAGAGCAAACTGGTCTTCACAATGTTCTTGACTAGAGCCACAAAAGCATGGGGAAAGGAATATCTGCATCTAACCTGTTCTATACCTTTCCACGGTTGTATTCCTAACACAACGAGAGGACATCTCTTCAGATTTGCACCAGATTCAAACAGGAAAGCCTGGTTAAATGCAATGCTTACCAGTTTGCATTCCCCATCACTTCAGCTCACCTTAGCTTCAAATGCTTTCTTCATCTCCATTCTACTGGTTGGCTACACAGTGTACTGCTCAGACTGTGACCAGCTAGAACACAGCCTAATGGATACAGGACCACTGTAGGATACTAGAGGCCTTGACCAGTTCCATGACTGGACACAAAAAGTTTTTTTTTTGATTCATGCTGATAACTTAGCTTGTGAAGAGTTTTAAAAAAATGGCTACTGACTCTTGGTACATAAACATGGATACCTTAAAGGAATGTGGTAATTAAAATGAGCATCCACCGACTGAGAAATACATGTGGTGAGAGTTTTTAGCTTCCATTTAATTCCAGCTCAGGCTCTGTTTACACCAGCCAAATCCAACACAACAAGTAGACTCAAGAGACTGAATATCTTTGAAATAGACTTCTGCTGTCAAGGCTGGCACCCTTGCAAGACTGCTGGGCCCTCAGTGCTGGGTCCTCAGTGCTGGGCTTCCTGATAAAGCAGACATTTTCAGCTGGTCTTTATCAGGTAATTTAAAGAGGATTAGATTGAGTGTGCTCACAAGCACACAATCTGGCTTAAAAATTGATGTCTCAATGCTTAGTTATCAAATGTAGCCACAGACAATGGCATGTTGTCACTGCAGGTTTGAATGCACCCACACATATGCAGACCCAGAAAGCCACAGAGTATTTAAGGCATGAGGGACATTCAGTGATCATCTAGTCAAGTTGCCTCTTCCAAACACATCTACTCATATTTCATTGCCTAGGGTAACACTGAGTTGAGTCCAATGACAGAGATCCAACAACCTCTCTGAGCAACCTGTTTTCAAATAGTCCAGGTCACCTAATGAAAGTCAGTAAGTTAGGCTACTTTCTGTAGCCTGACAAAAACCTCCTGCTTGAGCAATTCAAGCCTCCTGCTGAAATGACCGACAGCTAATGTGCATGAGCTCAAGTACTGCAGCAGCATGAGGAACACATGCACCCACACCTTCTGCCAACACCTTTTGGCATGAGGATGTACAACCCAATGATATTGCAATACCAGTGGCTGTAAGATGCCTAGAAATATGGTAACCAAACTTCCTAGGATAAATCACACAGAATGTTAAAAAATACATCTTAGCCTACTGCCAATTTAAAGCTTCTCTGAGACATAAGAAGAAAATCACATGTACCTTTTCTTGCCTTCTGATGTTTTCCCACACTCTGTTACAGACCATACACTCAAAGGTGTCAATGTAATTGTCCTGGGTGATGTCTTCCACTCCCCACTTGCGTTCCTTCATTGCTGTAAGCAGCCTTGGGTTGGAAATGTCCCCTTTCAATTTCCACTGTAGGTAGGACTCATACTCTCGATCATCTGTATCCAGTGTTTTGATGTAGTGAGCCAGTTCCCGAGGGTGTGAAAAACTTGATACCAGGATTGCACTCTTGTTACTAGGAAGCCAGTCTACAATGCTGGGAGACCCAAAATACACTGGTACCACTCCCAACTTCAGTGGCCGCCAGAGTTTTTCAGTGATGTAATCTTCACAGATAGCGTTTTCAAAAGCAAGAATGAACTTGTACTGTGCCAGTATTTTATAGAAGTTCCCATCATCCATAGCAGTTGGATTTCTGAGATGCTGAGGAAGGTCTCTGTTATGCAGACATTCCCCATAAGAGTCTACTTCAATATGGCACATCAACTCACGCACATAGCTGTCCCTATCAGAAGGAGGGTTGCAGTCAGACTGCACATATACAAGTGGTGCAAGCCTCTTCCTCAGGCTGTTCTTCATCTGCAATGGGATCATGTAGCTCAACGACTTCAGGACCTCTACACCCTCAAGGTACTGAGTGGTCAGCGGTAGGTGAGAATGGCGGCTAAAAGTTGCAGTGTGGTTGAATAAGGTGATGGTTGGTTCATGGAAGAGTTTGTAGTTGTTTTTTGGTGACTCTTCATGGAAAAGGGCCCAATCATGACTGTCTTTACGAGGGAGGGGTAGGCTGTCTATATTGAAGTCAGTACCTAGACAAAAGTAAACATTGTTTAGTCTGCCCCTATCTTGCAGCACTAACTACAGTGACACAGAAGTATAGTTTCAATTTAATATCAGCCCTACAATTATTGTGTTTATCAACACTATAAAGCAACATTGCAAAGAGAGCAATTAACACAAAGGAGTGTTTTGACAGATAAAACTGAATTTGGCAGCAGCAGAATCTCAGAAATGGCGATCAGCACTTAATATCAGAAATTCCAGGTTGATACCATACCAATCTGGAGCAGAAAAACTCTTTAAGACTCATTTCGGAGTTTTAGAAAGCAGGCATTTCTTTATTGCAGCACTGGATGCACAGCGGATAGTTCCACCTATTGTGCATACTATATGAGATTCTCCATGCTACATTTATACATAAAATTAACAGAATTAGTAATTCTTAAAACCTTCCCCCCCCTTATAGTGATGGTTTGTAATTTACATACAACTATAATATTGCTGACTCTGTACTTCCACTACTGCGCATGCTTTAAGGGGCAAATCTGCCCTGGACTGGGGCCTTTTTGACTTATGGGTGTGAATTTTAGTACTATAATGAAGATAGTTCAGCTAAAGTTTATACAAGCCTTTAGTTCTCCTGACAAGTTGTCAGCGTACAACTGATTAACGTCTTCAAGACCTAGTGGCTCTGGGATGTTCCTGCTAAAAAATAACAAGTAGGAACTTAGCTCATTAAAAATAGCCATATAAGGCATAACAGAATGATTTTCTTATCACTGTTGTCACAGGCCTTGAGCATCAGCTGCATCAGCTGCTACCTTACAGGCATGCTGTGCATGTCAGCCCTTACTTCTGCTCCTTTATTATTTTCTGCAGCTGAAGTAATTGTTGTCTCTAGCCCACGTCCTTCAATAATCTTAGTTCCCTCTTTACATGGCTTGCGACAGTTACTATACTTCAAGACTTTAGCTATTCACTATTGTGTTATAGCAGACATCCAGGTCATATTAAAGGCCTCTCATTCCAAATTCTCACTAGGAATTTTGTATTTTAAAGCACTGAAATCACAGAATGGGCAGGGTTGGAAGGGACCTTTGGAGATCGTCTAGTCCAACCCCCCTGCTAAAGCAGGTTCACCTACAGCAGGTTGAGAAAGAGAATCCACAACCCCTCTGGGCAGCCTGTTCCAGTGCTCTGCCAACATCAGAGTAAAGAAGTTCCTTGTCATGTTTAGATGGAACTTCCTGTGTTCCAGTTTGTAACCATTGCCCCTTCTCCTGTTGCTGGGTACTACTGAAAAGAGACTGGACCCGTTCTCTTGACACCTGCCCTTTAGATATATATGAACATTGATAAGATCCTCTCTCAGCCTTCTCTTTTCCAGGCTAAATGGCCCCAGGTTCCTCAGTCTTTCCTCACAAGGGAGACGGTTCAGTACCTTAACTCACTGTTGCAGCCCTGTGTAGCTCCCTGTCACTCTTGAACTGGGAAGCCCAGAACTGGACACACTACTCAGATGTGGCCTCACTAGGGCAGAGTCACATTCATAACTTTTCACTGTCTGTTCTACCCTTGGCCTGAAACCACTGGTGGGAAAAAAGAGGGAGCTAGCAAAAGTTTAACACAGAATTTTGACTTAAAAAATAATATATGAAAAAGAAAAAAGAATGCCCAGTGGTCTTTGTGGCTGCACAAGCCTGCCAAAATGACCCTAGGATGACCTTAAGAAACCAACAGAAGACCTCACTACTGCTGTGAAGGCAGATGTTAGCTGCCAGTAACACAATCCTCCCCTATAGAGCAAGACCCCTCAGTAGCATCAGCTGGGTTTTTCAAGTCCACTATGTATATGACCTTTTTTTCCACTGAAGTGTGGTGCCAAGCCCTCAACACTGAAAGGATGAAGGGCTGTGCCACTCACTGAGAAATGGAGTTTGCCACCTCTGGTTTTGATGTGTTATAGTGATACAAGAAGATGAGGAAAACTGAAAGTAAATCAAATTCTCACAAGTATAAGGCCCATCTGGTTTTGAAACCACTTTGTTCTAAGTGATGCCCAGAAGAGAAGCAGCAGTGCCTACAGACAATAATGAAATGCTGTGGATTGAAACCATAGCCCTTTAGCTCTGTCTCTTCCAAGGGTGATCCCTCTTTAAGGCAGTATTGCAGGGAAGAGGGAAGGAAAATGTAGGAAAGAATGAAACAAGGACAGGAATGAGAGAGAGACAAAAATGCATCATGTAAAACTTACTAAAAAAGGAGAGAATTTGGCAAAGAGAAACTTAAGGAAAAATGCACTGTAGATCAGAGAACATCAGAATGACTGATCCTAATATAGCAGTTAATCAACCTCAGTCCAGCAAGACAAAAAGCTACTAGGAATTAAAGGGAAGGTAACACCAGCATGTTCCCTACCCCCTGAGATGAAGGGAAATAAAGGAGCTTATGAAGGGATAAAGAAAGCACAAGACTACAACTACAGGCACTTTCAACTTCCAAACTACTAATTAGGAAATGGCAAAGATATGCAGCAGAAGACAGAAAAGAAAGACAGATGCTGATAGGTGAAGTTCTGCATCTTGGGAGACATCTTACATTCAGGATTCCTACTGCAGAGAATCAACAATCCAGCACAGAAAAGCTGGACATCTCCCTTAGGAAGAACACCCAGGAAGGTCTGACAGCATGATACCAGATCCAGCTCATGCTGACTCAGTTGCATTGGTAACTCATGCTACACGCAAAACTCTGTGAAGTATGTGACATTGAAAAGTTAAGAGTTGGGAATCCCTCCCAAATGCAGACAAAATCCACATCTCACTTACAAACAGGAGATGCCAACACTGGACAAAGTCATCACCTAGGGGATTCACAGGCCAGGACAAACTGCAGAAAAGATGTTACTAGCAAAGTAGTTCTGCTGGAAAACATCCATACCCCATACCTTTGCACAGTATTTTTCCTAATCTTTGGATTATTCTCTTGACTAGCTCACTGACAAAACACTAGGGGAAAATTAATGCAGTTACTTTGGAAGGTGAAACTGTGCCCTGATCCAACCTTACCATGAAAATGCAGATGTTCAAGTTTTCACTCAGCAAGCTGTTTCTCTAGAGAGAAATTCAGGAACACCAAAATCTCCCCTTTTGCAGACCCACAGCTCAGTTCATCAGTGCGTGCATGAGTGTGTAGCTTTTCTGTTTCAATGCAGCATTTTTTTTTCACCTTCAATACCACCTATGACCTTTGTCTATGCAGATATTAGTATTGGAAGATCATTTATTGTGTTTTAAAAAGAAGTAATTTTTTTTCTTATTTTGACACTTACCTTTCCACAGTTCATAGTCAGCATCACTAGAAAAAGAAAAAGCTCTACAAGGAGAGTCTTTTGCCTTGTAGAAATATCCCTTTAAAATTAACCAAGTACACCATGTCTACAAGCCTGCTAAAAATGAATAGTAACAGTCCTTCTAATGCTGAAACAGACAAATGGATTTACTTAACAGAGACCAAACCCGCCAAACTTTACGCCTTTCATGTGATGCAATCCCAGCTTTCCTTGTCCTTAATTGGGTCAGCTTCTCATTCCTTTGCTGTTATTCCTTCAGTTTTATGCTTGACCACTGTATTATCAACTGAAAAAGCTGACCTACTTGGAGCTCTGAAAAACTTAGTGATGAGAAGTTTTTGGTTCACTGTTAACAACCAAGCTAAAGGTCCCTCTTTCCTATATTTCCAGTTCACCTGAATCCTGATTAAGTGAATGAAATCCAGGACTCGGTTTTATTTTCTTTTGTTTCCAGACAAAGGAGCTGAACCTACCCATTATAGAAAAGCATTTGTCTTTATTTTTCAACCTAAAATTCACTTCTTCTCTGAAAAGTAACTGTGTGTGGAAAAAAGAATGAAAACAACAAATTAAGGCCTACTTTTAAAAAAATAATCTTTTGTGTTTTGTAGAATTACCTTACAGTACATATAGTGGGAAGTTTCTGAAGCAGCAGAGCCAAAGCAGCTCAGACTGTTGCGCTAGCTGCTGCTCCCTGTGCAGAATCAATAGGTTTCTTTCACTACTTTCCATTTACAGTCTGCTCGCAATCTCCTGGCACATGAGGCAGAGGAGTTGCACAGCTACCTGTAAGGACATTATTTTAAGACAAAAGACTTGCATGAGTGCAACAAAAGCTTCACAGAACCTCTGCTAGGGGTGACAAGCCCAAAGACTGGAAAAAGCTGGCTTGATCTCAGACTGTCTTTTCATGACTTGGCAACTAGAGGAAATTATCTTTTCTACCATGAACAGGGAGCACGTGATTGGAAAGCAGCATGAGACAAGGCAGCATTCATCCCACTGATATGCACAGTCACTTTTAAAAGAGAATGTGCATCTCTAGATCAGTACCAGGCAAAGTTTAGCACAATGAGCTGCATAAATTTCCTGCTCTCAGGATTGTCACCTAGAATATTTAATCTCTAAAGAAAAATAACAGGGCAGGAGAAAAATTACTCCTTTAAAAAGAAACAGATCCTTACCATAAAACAGAAAGGCTCTTGTCATCTGATTGTGCTGGTAGGTCTTGTTGGTAGTGAAGAAGCAAACATCCTCTCCACACTGACCCAATCTCCCTGTCTCTCCAGTCAGGGGAGACCACCAGAGCAGGATGGGATAGTGATTTACATTAGATGCTGTCTGGAAGCTGCTGTGAAGTTCCTGTTTCTTGAAATGAAAAGCTTGTCTCTCCACAGGATTTAATGGGTCACCGTGTAAAGTGGAGATTACTGCCACCTTATTCTCTGAATTGCCCAGTTCCGTTATAACCTTCAGAGAAATAAACATACATATCACAGGGCATCACTGTCATTAGCCAGGACATCTGCTTGACAAATTAGAGTTTAAGCATGAAGTTAGTTTGCATGTGAAGTTTCCATCAATCAAAGTGGATGCATTTCACTGACTGCAGCCACTGTGCAGGTGATCTTATGTCAAAACAGCAAAAGCTTTAATTTGAATTTGTAAGGAGGAGGGTAGAAATACATTTCTGTACTGAGATATGGCCACAACATGTAAGATTTAACAACTTCTGCTTTCTCCCTGGGAAAACCATAACATAGAGAACAGCCCTTCAGCAGCCTTTTTTTTTCTGGTAATGAGCTGTAAAAAGGACCAGGAAATATTCCTGACTCTGTGTGGCCATCTGTCCTCACAGCTATTAACTTTTAAGTTAATAAAACAATACTGAGTAACTGAATAAACCACAAGCAGAAATGTCTTAAAGACAAAATAACTACAACTGTATGGGTAAGTAGAATAGAAAAATCCCATTTGTATGCATAGAAGTGAAAGTATGAGCCATAATTTACAGATCTGAAACCTTATAAGGAACCTTAAAAACTCTCCACCCATAGGAGAAACCTCTAACACTACTCACCATCAGCCACAAGACAGAGGTCTCCAGAAAATCTGGGGGGTTTCTGGTGCCCATGAAGCCACCACTCTTTTCTACAGGTAGTACCTGCTATAAAAGTGTCCTGGGGCAGGGAAGTCTGTTGAGCGAAGTGACAGAAATTATGCCAGTAGGTATTGCCACAGGATACATGGTTCCTGATCTTAGCTTCAGTGGGGTAAAGACCTTCCTGCTACTGTGCAAACAGCTTTTTCTGTATGCACCTTCACAGACAGTGCACCCCAGAAGCAGCTGCAAGAATGATGGGAAAATTCAAGTCCACCAGACAGCCTTCTCCACAGCACTTTCATTTGTCAGATGGCTCTGAAGGAGAATATCGGAAAGTGGGAGAGTGTTGTTCATATTAAGCTTAAACAGCATTTACCTTTCCTGATAGCTTTACTGCATGCATTCATTTTGCTGTCTGTTGTGTCATTCACTCTCACCACGTAGGAAAATACACTGACTGTAGCTAGGCTAAATAAGCTCTGTGCAACAGAGGATACTGGGACAGCACACAGAGGAGGCTGGACAAAGTGCAGCTGCACACAGAAATACAGAAACTGTGCCTGCATTGGTGAGCAGACAAGATACTAGCTGGGGAAAACATTCATATGTCTAACAGTTTTACGAGATATAAGTGCAGCAATATAACTGAAATGAGTAACTGCCTCATGTCCAGGTTTATCTAGGAACATACTCCTTCTTTGCTTCCAAATTTTGCCCTCACAGAATTTACAGAGTCTTTAGATTTGCACAGAATTTCTAGCAGCTCTCTCTGAACTCCTGGGGGTTCATCATCACAACTGTATCAACAGGTCACGTGCTGCTGCAGTTCAGGCACCAGGGCACCAAGTCTCACTGTCCAGTGAACATTCCCAGTTAAAAATACCACCTAGGCAAAGGAAAGCTCTAACCAGCTCCAAACCTGCTCAGTTGTAGAGGTGCAGTGGAGTCAATTTCTCCCAGTGAAGGCCCTAAATACTTGCTAGCATTGCTCCTATGCTAGGGCAGCCCTATCACCTTTGGATGCCTTGTTCAGGGGAATAGAACTGGAAGTGACCATTGAGGGTCAGTGACTGCCTCCAATGGACATATTTCCATCACCACTTACTGATATGCTCAGATTTCCCTGGTCTGCCTGACACATTAGTATGAAATGGTTGAGCCTTGCCTCCCAGCCAATGAGTTTAAACACACGAATGGAGACGGCATTGCTGGATGGAGACAAAGCAACAAAGCAACATGGCATGCTATGGTACATGGCTCCTGAGAAACTCCTCTAGGAGCCAAGGAGCTAAGCAAGAAAGGTGTTCTCTGTGCAATGTCACTTCTGGAATCAGCTATTACCACCACGCCGATGATGCTGACAATAGTTTCTTTGAATACTCCTCTTAAAGCAGGGATTTGTATGGAAAATGTCTGTCACCTTCAGTGTTCTCTCTCATATGCCATAATTTGTCATACTCTGAGAGCAATCTCATGCATACCCAACCCCCACTTGCCCCTGTACCTGGAGTGTCACCACAAGGAAAAAGGCAGCTGCAAAGCAGAAGCAAGATGCCCACAGTTTCTTCCTCCTCATCCTGATCATGCTGCAATGCAAGGTCTACCAGAGCAGTTACAGCTAGGAATTAGGAAGAACAGCTTGTCTAAAGTCTTCAGCCTTTGCTGCAGGACTTTCTCACTCCGTTCTTAACCCTCTTCATGATGACCACTGCTGAAAAAGAATACAGCATTAATAAAGACCATGCCTCAAGCCTGACGTCTACCCATAGCAATCTGTAGATGCCAGAGCCACACTTTGAGCCAGGTGTCCAGAAAGCAGCCTGAGCAAAACAGCACTCACATGTGCGGCTGCCGGCATCTACTCAACATAACACCCATATGTAACAAGGGATAGAATGATGATCCGGGGAACTACAGGCCTGTCAGTTTGACTTCAGTACCAGGGAAGCTGATGGAGCAGATCATCCTGGGTCCCATTATGCAGCACATGCAGGACAGACAGGTATCAGTCCCAGACAACATGGGTTTATGAAGGGCAGGTCCTGTTTAACAAACCTGCTGTCCTTCTATAGCAGGGTGACCCACTTGCTGGATGAAGGCAAGGCTGTGGATGTTGTCTATCTTGACTTTAGTAAAGCATTTGACAGCACTTCCCACAGCGTTGTTAGAGAATTTGACTGCTCTTGGCTTGGATGACCATACGCTTTCCTGGGTGAAAAACTGGTTAGATGGATGAGTCCAAAGAGTTGTGGTCAATGGAGTTAAATCCAGCTGGCTGCCAGACATGAGTGGTGTCCCCCAGGGCTCAGTACTGGGGCCACTCCTGTTTAACATCTTCATTAGTGATTTGGATGAGGGGATAGATTGCACCCTTGCTAAATTTGCAGATGACACCAAGCTAGGTGGAAGTGTCGATCTGCTTGAGGGTAGGGAAGCTCTGCAAAGGGATACAGATAGGCTGGATCACTGGGACAAGGATAATTTTATGAGCTTCAATAAGGCCAAATGCCGGGTCCTACACATGAGCCACAACAACCCCCAGCAGCGCTCCAGGCCTGGGGAGGAGTGGCTGGAGAGCTGCCAGGCACAGAAGGACCTGGGGGTGTTGACTGACTGCCGTCCGAACACGAGCCAGCAGTGTGCCCAGATGGCCAAGAAGGCCAGTGGCATCCTGGCCTGTACCAGGAACGGTGTGGTCAGCAGGGGCAGGGAGGTGATCATTCCTCTGTACCCAGCTTTGGTGAGGCCGCACCTCAAATACTGTGTCCAGCTTTGGGCCCCTCTCCACAAGAAGGATGTTGAGGTGCTGGAGAGGGTACAGAGGTGGGCTGCAAAGGTAGTAAAGGGTTTGGAGCATGTCTCTCATGAGGAAAGGCTGAGAGATCTGGGGCTGTTTAGCCTTGAGAAAAGAAGGCTGAATGGAGACCTTATTGCACTCTACAACTACCTGAAGGGAAGTTGTAGCCAGGAGGGAGTTGGTCTGTTCTCCCTGGTGACCAGCGATTGAACAGGAGGAAATGGCTTGAAGCTGAACCAGGGAAGGTTCAGGCTGGGTATTAGGAAGCATTTCTTTCCAGAAAGATTTGTCAGGCATTGGAATGGCCTGCCCGGGGAGGTGGTGGAGTCACCATCCCTGGAGGTGTTTAAGAGGCAGTTGGATGTTGTGCGTAGGGGCATGGTCTAGTGATTGTTGATAGGGTTAGGAGTAAGGTTGGACTTGATGAGCTTGAAGGTCTCTTCCAGTCGGAACTGTTCTGTGATTCTACTCTCCCTCTGGTCATCCTGCACTTGGACATCATCTCAAAGTCACATATCCTCTCATCCTGGCAGTCAGCGTGGAGACACTGATGGGACTGACTCAGTCCTGTGTGGGAAGGCAGACATTTTCCTAAGTTTCAGACAGCAAACTGTGTTGTTTTTCAGCAGACTCACAAACAGGTGAGGAATGAAAAGACTTTTCTTCCCTAGGAAAGCCCTGCAAATGCTCCTTGAAGAGGCACAGAACTACCTGGCCTGGGGACTTAACTGCATGGCAGTCTTCTTGTGTTCGATAGCGTACCTAGCCCAATGCATAGAGAAAATAGCCATACAGCACAAACACAAACTTTCTCCACATCATAAAACATTTAACAAGTTGCCCTTCCCCTGTAATCTACACCTGTGCTGATCAGCCTCTTGTCAAATAACTCTTCCCCTTGTCCGACTCTCTTTTTTAGCTTTCCCAGAGCCCTACTCTTTTGCTGCATGCTGGATGTTACTGTGTGAAAATCCCACATCCTGACAACAGGAGTAGGTGGAAATTCCAACTTCATCTTAAAAAGAAAAATAGGTTGGAAGAAGCACAAGACTTTATCTCTCAACACCAAGTAAAGTTTGAAAATACAGGTATTCTGTAAGCTGAAAGCACAGAAAGCAGAAATACACACAGAAAATAATAAGTTGTTATTTTAAAACTCTTTTTCACAGATGTGCTTCTACAATTTAAGCTGTTTTCCTATGAAAAGAAGGTGTATGTAATTGTATGTGCACACAACTGCCAGCCTTCCCCCTATCCTAATCACACAAAGTTCCAAAAATCTGACAAAGTGGGATGGGTTCCAAAAGTACTGCCTGCAATAGTACCATCTCTGTAATGCTGGCATCCAGAGAGAAAAAAATGATCCTGTTTCTGCTTTTACTGCAACATGAGCTCATCCCTTCCCATCAACCATCACAAAAGCCTATTTAGTAAAATCTCACATGAAACCATGCTGTGTGAATTCTGCTCTGCATAGGACTGCTGCTTTTGTGTGGGCACAGGAGTACACGGCTGCCAGTTGAGTGCTTCTCAAATCAGGCTGGATCTTTTATAAAGCCTTTGCATGTTCTATGCCTCCTGCTTTATAGCCAAATGGGGCACCAGGAAGGGAAGGGGTTGAATTCTGCCCACACCTGTGTTGGTGTAAATTTACTCAAGGCACACCCTGAAGCAGAACAGTATCTTTAATATCACATGTCTTATCCTGTGAATGGTTAAAAAAAAAAAAAAAAAAAAAGGTATGACACTGATGACCCACTTAATGCTCCCCTAACCTCCTCTCCTGTAGTAATCCCATTTTTACGTATTCTTCTAGAGGGGGAACTATGCACACCATGGGCATGCTGTCCCAGTTGCCTCCGAGCACTGAGTCATGGCTTCGTTACTGCATTTGCCCCAGCACTCAGCACGTACACACAGCGGTGGGGTAAGGACCGTACCTGGAGAAGACCACACAAGGATCTGTCTTGTCCCAGCTCCGCTGGCAAAGACGACCTTGCAGCGCTTTCCCACCGCGGTCAGGCCGAGAGGAGGCCCGGAGAACTTGAGGAAAGAAGGATAAATCACCACCCCCGGCTGTCCTGCGGGAGCAGCTGCTCCTGCAAATCCTTCCAAACTTCCTACGAGCTCGCTCTGCCGCCTCTCCTTCCAGCCGTGCCTCGGGCTCAGCCTCCGAGCTGGGGCTGGGGCTGTGCCTGCCGCCTCAACACCGCCCCTTCCCTCCGCGAGCAGCTCCGGCCCTGCTTCCCGTTCGTGGGTCGGGCACCCTGGGGCCGGCGCTCGCCTCTGTACTCACCCCGAAAAAGTCGCTCCCGCCTCACCGCCGCCGTCCCTCTCTGGTTGGGCTTGAGGCGGTTTGGGTGTTTCGGCTTTTTTTCTGCTTTTTTTTTTACTTGCAGACTGTGCACCTACAGTGTCCGGGTAGGGGGTGGGGGGCGGGAGGGAGCCTGAGCGCCGCGCGGGGCCCCGCGGCGGGGCGGTGCGGATCCGCGCCTCCCTCCGCCCACCGCGCTGCCCACCGCCGGCAGAGTAGGGTGGGTTCGCTCTTGGCGGGTTTCCCGAAGTCCCCGAGAGGAAGTGCATAGGGCTAACCCTCCTGGGAGCAGCAGCAGTTCCACACCGTCCCAGTGCTCTTCCTGCAAGCCCCGCACTGCAAAGATCTCACATTCCCCGCCAGGAAAATAAATCCGTCCCTGTCACTGTTTCTATAACTGTTAGCAGAATTGCGAGGTTTTTTTTTTTCTTCTTGTTTTGGGTTTTTTTGGTTTGTTTTTTTTTTTTTTTGCAACAGTGCCGCTACTTTAGGAGGTATCTTGACGAGAAGTTAGCTCCGACTGCAAGCCAAAGGGCTGTCAGAAACAGAAATGCGTCACGGGAGCCGGGAAGCCCCGCAGGCGCCTCGAGAGCCGGTTCGGAGCTCCGTCGCAGAGCTGCGGCAGCCATCCTGCCGGAGACCGGCCCTGCGCCGAGCCGTCAGGAAACAGTCCTGCCTGCCAGCTCCGTGTCGCCAGAGGCTAGGGGCCTTTCTGTGCAGGTGTTGGCATTTGCTACTTGTAGTGAAATGTACTTTGAAAGGTTAGTTCTGCTGGCTTAGGGCTGAGCCCTTATTTATCCACCTGATGCAGACAAACCATATGTGTCTGTATTCATAACACATCTGTCTCACACATAATGTATTTTTATTAACACAGAGATACCTGTTACCAACACATTTCTTCCTATGTACTTGCATTTATGTACTTGCATTCTGGAAAGCACTGTATCTGCTGCTTCTAACCCAGACACCACAGGCCGAGGACGTGCAAAGCAATTACCCAGGGGAACAGGGGGAGGAAGAATGCCAGAGGTAGCAGAGAGAACAACGGATATGCCTCAGTTGAAATGCACAAATGATAGCAATTGTGCAAATGTTATGCAGACATCTCCTTGCTCTGTGGTGGGTCATGCCTGCAGCCTTCCTGAGAGGCTTACAGCGAAACCGATCCAGTGGAAAATATGAATCGAGCCCTCTGTGGCAGTTTAAGTGACCCCTGCCATGCTGGCTCTGCCCCCTTTCCTCCATCGCAATACTTGCCTGCAGCCCATTTGGAGCAGCATTCACCTCTTGCTCAGCATGCTACTCCACAGAGCTCCAATTTCCCTCTGAGCTACCAGGCTCCTGCTAAGACCAAAACTAGTAGCTGACACTGCAGTGCTGGGACACAACAGATTTATTGATCCTTCACTCTTTATTTAGAGCCTCATCACAGCTCTCATCCTATTTGTTGCTTTTCCCCAAAGGTCCTAGCTGCTGGAGCCGTATTTTTGTAAGCAGAAGCTTGAGGTGGGGTTTTAATATTCTCTGTGAAGTGTGGTTAGATACTAGACCTGTAACATTGTAATGGAGAAAATTGGATGATTCGTGTCAATAAGATGTGACAACAGGGGGTTGCTGTTAAAAGGGAACAGGTAAACCAATCACTTAAGCTGTTTTGCTCTAATAAAAGCACCAAATCAGGTATAGAAAGGTACCAAATGTATTTTGCCCTGCTGGGGACTTGGCCCTCCAGGACATCATCCCTGCTCCCACTGGATACAGGCCTGGCTGAGGCCTGAGTTGTAAATGTCCTCATAAATCCTAGTTTAGTAGCCTTGTAAACCGTAGTTTGTCTTACATAGTTGTAAGTTGTGTTTTGTTTTACATAGTTGTAAGTTGTGTTTTGTTTTACATAGTTGTAAACTGGACTTTGTCTTACATAGTTGTAAGTTGTGGTTTGCTTTCTTACATAGTTATAAGCTGTGCTTTGCCTTGCATAATTGTAAGCTGTAGCCTGTCTTACATAGCCTTGAGAGTTATCAAGGTTCTCGTAAATCCTGTGTAGTCTTGGTCTTTGTAGATAAGGGAAACTAACTCCCAGACAGGGAGGAATACAGGAGAGTCTCCCACAGACAAGCAAGGTCACACCAACCCTGTGATTTCATCGCAACTCTGCATTTTGAGACAAGATGTGAAAAGTACATTGCGAGGAAGACTGGGGGCCTTCCTCCTGAAGACCCCGGCCCACGACCACCAGACACCAGTGCACAAGTGCCAAAGGGAGGAGACCTATGATAATGAGTCCCTGGACCTGATTATAATAATCCAACCCCACATAATGAATATGCAGTTAACGCTGTTGGATATTCATGATTTAGTGTGATAAATGCCTGCCTGCTTGATATCTTGGTGTGCGTGTTGATGGAGTGCAGACTCCCCGCGCACCCAGCGCTGCTTGCTCATTCCCCATCACTAATAAATTTTTATTTTTCTATTTAAAGACTATTTGGTCTCATTTATAACAACATGAACAATCTCCACTGACTGGGAGCAAGAATGCAAGCAGCTAGAACCTCTGAGTATTATTTTGTAATGCAGATCCATACTAAGGCAGACTCCTGCTTTTATAAGCCTGATTAAGGCTTTCAGAGTTTCCAGAGGCTGAGAGGACTGAAGCTAGCATGCCACAAGTGTGTAGTTCAGTAAATTAAATTGAGCAGTCGGAAACAGATCAGAAGCCCGCTGAAGTGTATGGAAGGATTTGCTGTGATCCCACTGGGTTTTGTTCTGGTCTGTCATTTTAAAACTCAGTTATACTCACAGCTTTCAAACTTCTTCAGTTATCATCCCTCAAACCTCCAGAAGCAGTCCACAGACTCCAACAACCCATGGGTTCAGACTGAAAACCACAGAAGCAAGTCCTGAGGGCAGTGGGATAGCTATCCTACCTGCTGTCCACCCCATGCCATCAGAAAGATATTCTTTAAACCAGCTCTATCCAGTGGCTGCAGAGAAGCTCACTTCCATTTCTTGTTCTGCTATGCCACTTTGTGGAAATAAGCTCCTATTGCACGAGCTGTAACTCATGTTAAATAGCTGGTAAAGATGATACCAACATAAGCAACAGCAATGGCAGGTTATTATATGTTAGTCCTTGAGGAAGAATGAATAAAAAAACCAAATAGTTGCTCAAACAGCAGAGCTAATAAAGCAGATTTCTTAAACATCTGTGTCTTGAGTGCCTTCTGCCTATGGAGAGCTGTTGGCATCAAACCCACAATGCAACCTTCCTCCCCACAGGTCAGGAACAGCAACTTCCCTTTCTGCTGTCTCTTACAAAACAGCACTTACTACCTATGAGAGTTTACTCATTCCTATGTGCACATTTCCTCTGATCTCTATAATACACTGTGTTTCTTCTTAGGCCCAGCTTTGTGCTTTCTCTTGTTTTGGAATGTTCTGCATTTTGTAACTTTTTCTTTCACCCAGGTACTGCTGGCTATTCTATTGAAGGCAAGAGACAGGATGTCTGGTGGAGTTTTACTAGTCTAGTTCCTTTTATTAAACAAACAACACCACCACACAGGTAGTTGTATAGTATGGATAGACTATGAAATTCATAACCTTGTAGATAGTGATTATCTCCAGGAACAGGACAACAAGACACCTCGAGGCACCTGAGCATGCTGAACAGACAAGAACCTGTTTTGTGGCAAGAATAAGGATTTCAGGCTTTAGGTCACTGAAAGAACATGGTGATGAAGAAGATGAAGTAAATGACCACCAGAGGTCATGAAAGACCACTGAGGGTAGAAAAGACCCTAACCCTAATTTTATTACTCATACTCGGACTATGTACATGAATTCCAGGAATTAATTAGCATAAGACTGCCCGTTCTAAGAAATATAATGAATATGTATGTTTAGCCTGCATATAAAATAGGTACCTAGCTTGCATTGGGACACACACATTTGGAGAGTGATCCCCTGTGCATCCAGGGCCACAAATTAAAGAATGCCTGCTTAATAACTTTGGTTATTGAGTTTTTCACTGCATCACTATCTCTCAGTGTATCTTTCTCCACTTCCTTTATGTTCTATTCATAGTTCTGTAGTCCAAAGCAACCTTTCAGTAGATTGCTCTGGGTTTTTTCCTCCATTTAAAATACTGCTCTAGTGTTTATTACTGTAATACCCAGAGCCAACCAACCAAACTATGTATGCACTCCAAACAGCCACTATACAAACATCCCAGCAGAAACAAATGAAGTCACCAAGTGCGCCATTAACACTGATAGGATAGAAAATAGGCGGTGAGGCAAAGAAAACACAGAGGTCAAGTGGCTTCCCAACAGTGACAAAGCTGGCTAGTGACAGAAGAACCACCTGTGGGACCAATTCCACCTTGACCTGGACCTTGTGTTTTGATTTGCAGCTGGGCATTTATACTCCATCACTGTTGCTCTGGCACCACTCTTTTTTCCATAAAAACACTGTAAAACATGACACACCTACAGTCCTTTCAACTTGAGCACCCCAGAATTAAAGACTTAAACCCTTTCCACCACACATGGAATGATTTCCCACCTCCCTGAATAAACAGCATAGATGCAGATGTATTAATGGCCCTTACTACGCATGTGCCCTGCTTGTCTTTAACCCTTCCCTCCCTGAAACATCTCAGCATGCCCTGGATTATGAACCTGTAACTTCAGGTCAGCTGCTTTTCCTAACAACTATCTTCAGCTCAGGTAATACTTCACCACTTTAGAGGACCTCCTGACTCTCCCAGTTTCACAATCAGCTGTTTCAAAGCCTCCTCTAATTCCGCCTTTTAGAGAGACCAGATTCCTCACTGTCAGAAAGTTCTACTCTAAAACTGTGCCATTTTATGAGTTTTCACAGGGGAGGAAACACAGCTCACTATGCTGGCAGCACCTTAGCGCCTGAACATAGTATTGCCAGGGACCTGCTACCTGCAGCTCTGTAACTTCCCACTTCAGGCGCTGTAGCAGCATTTCCCAGACCTTCTGTTTAGCTGTGTTCCCTTGGTGTCGGTCCAGTGCTGTTAGTCCCATGGCCTTACACCTGCAAACCCTGATACTGGTGCTACGGTGGCTACCCGCAGGAAATGTGTTACTGCTTGTGATAAACTGTGAATTGTTTGTTCATCAAACTTTAGAAGCTGTTTCGCTTTAATAAAAGCACTAAATGTATTCCGCTATACTGGGGACTCGGCCCTCCAGGACATCATCCCTGCTCTCCCCCGGATACAGGCCTGGCTGAGGCCTGAGTTGTAAATGTCACCATAAATTGTAGTTTAGTAGCTTTGTAATTGCAGCTTGTTTTACATAGCCATAAACTGTCTTACATAGTTGTGAGTTGTCTTTTGTCTCACATAGCCTTGAAAGTTATCAAGGTCCTCATAAATCCTGTAGCCTGTCTTGTGTAGTTTTGGTCTGTGTAGATAAGGGAACTTACTCCCAGACAGGAAGAAAGACAGGAGAGCCTCTCTGCAGATAAGCCAGATCACAGCAACCCTCTGATTCCTGACTCATCAGTTTGAGACAAAAGGTGGAAAGTGCACTGCGAGGAAGACTGGGGGCCTTCCTCCTGAAGACCCCGGCCCACGACCACCAGACACCAGTGTGCAAGTGCCAAAGGGAGGAGACCTATGATAATGAATTCCTGGACTTGATTATAATAATCAAACCTCATATAATGAATATGTAGTTAACGCTGTTGGATATGCATGATTTAGTGTGATAAATACCTGCCTGTTTGACATCTTGGTGTGTGCCGTTGGTGGAGCGCAGACTCCCCGGCCGCCCAGAGCTGTTTTGCTTGCTGTCGCTTACTAAATAAACAATTAAATCTCCTAATTGACTCTGACTTCCCTCAATTCGTGAAGTTAAATTTATAACACTGCTGGCATAAGAAATGCCTCCCTTCACTTCTTGTGTCTCAGATCGTGGTCCACAGTAGCAAAAATCAAACACGAAGCACAGCAGAGTAAACTGAAGCCACCCAAATAACCACAAGAACAGGCGGGGTAGGATGCGAGCGACCTGAAACAGTTCAGGCCCGTGTCCTGGCCTGGCCTCCCGGCGCACTGCTGGCGGCCAGTCGGCAGTCCCACGGGTTAGAGCTCCTCGGAGCGCAGCGCGTCCCCCGTTCGCTACCGCGGCCAGTCCCGGCTCCGGGGGCGGAGAGAACCCGACCGGCCGCCCAGGCGGCGGGAAGGCCCCAAGCAGCCGCTACTGCGCAGCCCCCGCCCTCCGCTCCAAGGGGGGGCGATAGAGAGGCAGGCAGCCCCTCTGCCCCGACGGCCGCGTCGGCCTCCGTGATTCCGCCAGGCCCCGGAAGCGACGGCGAGGCGTGATGGCGGCGGAGGGGTCGGCAGTGGCGGAGCTGCAGCTGGAGGGGGAGGGCGGCGGCGAGCCGGAGGGTGGCTTCGGGCAGCTGCTGGAAGAGGAGGACGACGAGGAGGAGGAGGGGGAGGATACCGGCTACGTGCTCTACAGGTACGGCCGCGGCGACGCAGCCCCCGACCGGCCGGGACGGCGCTATCTCCGCCACGGGCGCTAGGGCGGTGGCGTGGCGTCACTTCACTTGACTTCACTTGAGGGGGGGGAGGGAATGCGCTGCTCGCTCGCGCGCGGAAAGCGGCTTTCGGGGCTGCGTGGCGCAGGGTGCCGGGGCCGGAGGGCGGCCGCAGGCCGTGGCAGCTGCCCCTGGTGCTGGGACGGGAGGAGGATGAAGGAGCGGCGGGGCGGGGCGGGGCGGGGGGGGATTGCTGCGTGCTGTAGGGATGCCGCCCCGCCGGATCCCCGCCAGTGCGCGGGGTGAGCGTAGGAGGAGAGGCCGGGCAGGGGGCCGTACTGCGCAAACCCAAGTTACAGCGTGGGGCTGTGACAGTCTGAGGGCGAGCGATTGACAGCTTTCCTCTCAGAAGTTGTCTTACAGTTGGATTTTGGTACAGTTACATATGTCAGTCACTCCTTTACTTGTTGATGTGCTGGTCTGTGCTAAGGCAGTAATATAGTGACAGTAATAGCGATGGCTGGGAGCAAGAACGTATTTTAAGATGTAGATTTGTGCGTGTAGTGGTTTGAGTAGGTATTTTTGTGCTTTTTAGAAGCATTGAAAGGACAAAACCATGTATTCACAGGGACAGGAAGGAATGGGCAGATATTGAACCTGTTCCTCAAAATGATGGTCCGAATCCTGTTGTTCAGATCATCTACAGTGAAAAATGTAAGTTTTAAATGTTTTCTGCACTGAAAAGATGGTTAAATCTGTATACATCCTTAATGTTGTTAAAGCAAGACTTTGTGTTTTTGATAACTTTTTCTAGAGTAGTACTGCAAAGAAATTAGTTTAATATTTATTGTTTTATGGTGGTTGTGCACGGTGTTTTCACCAAGCACCTCTGAAGTTGAATCTTCACCTGAAATGATCGTAGAATCATAAAATCATAGACTTGTTTTGGTTGGAAAAGACACTTAAGATCATTGAGCCCAACTACTAACCTAATACTGCCAACCCCACCACTAAACTTTGTCCCTAAGTACCTTATCTACATGTCCCGAGTATGATGACTCCACCACCTCCCTGCGCAGCCATTTTCAGGGCTTCACAACCCTTTCAGGGAAGATTTTCCTAATGTCCAACCTGGTGCAGTTTGATGCTATTTCCTTTTGTCCTATCATTTGTTACTTGTGAGAGGAGACAGGCACCTGCCTCTATACAACATCCTTTCAGGCAGTTGTAGAGAGTGAGAAAGTTTTCCCTGAGCCTCCTTTTCTCCAGGCTAAACAACCCCAGTTCCCTCAGGCACTCCTTATTAGACTTGTGCTCTAGAACCTTCACCAGCTTTGTTGCCCTTCTTTGGACATGATCCAGCACATCAGTGTTAATAGTCAGAGTATTATTTTAAAATTATATGGCTTAAGAGGTAGTATGACAGACAGTCTGATTCATAAAATAAAGCATTTTTAGCCCATAAGTGCAGGAGAGATGTGTGAGGCTACTGGATATGGGGAATTAGTGTGAGTAAGCAGCAAGGAACTTTTCTTGCTGTTTTGGATATTATTTGGATGGTGTAATTTTAAGATATTTTTGCAGCTTTTCAGTACACTGATACCATTGAGAGGTTTCAATCAACAGTGCTGTCAGAGCAATATGTACTTATCATTTTAAAGAGGTATATTTAAGGTACACAAAACAGGAAGTAACATCAAAGGATTAATCTTACCCTCTAATCAGGCCATTGTGCCTTGGATAAGATGCTGTTATCTGTTTAGTTCGAGATGTCTATGATTACTTTCGGGCTGTTCTGCAGCGGGATGAAAGAAGTGAAAGGGCTTTCAAGCTAACAGCAGATGCCATTGAGTTAAATGCTGCAAACTACACAGTATGGTAAGTGATAATCTTGGGATTATTTCTATTGTCATTTGATTGCTAACCTCTTATGGCTTTAATAATTTTGTCAGTTTAATCAGGGTATGACTAATTGAGCGTACACAGAGGAGTATAGAGGAGTTTACACAGAGGAGCTGTAGACTTCCATTGAGCTTCTGAAGAAAGCCTTTGTGCAGTGTTTTCCATGTCTCATTTTGATTCAGGGCTTTTCATTCATTTGGCTTTGAGGATATTATTGATCAAGGACTTCGCTATTTAAAATTGGATCATTTACCTGATAATGTGGCCGTGGCAAAATGCTGAAGATGCCCTTATCTGGCTGTAAGAAGCGCCATAAAATCATGATGGCTGCAATTTCCCGATAAATAATTATTAAATAATGCATTTTAGAAGATCTGTCAGGTTCAATTAGGTGAATAAACAGTGATAATCATAGTAGAACCTTTTAGCTTGTGAATGCTAACAAGTACCTCTTGTATGTCTTTATTCCACTAACTTGCATAAAAACAGAAAGGTCACATTATTTTAAGCACATAAGTCATAATTTCTGTGATGATAAGACTAGTGTGGGTAGACAGATGTTAATTTGACACAGGATTGCTGTGATCTTAGATAACATACTGTTGTAACCAGTTGTATTCCAGTTCTCCAGTTTGATAATTTAACAGAATTAGGTGCTTGGTTTAGAGTTTTGCACTCCTGTGAACAAAGGTTCTTCTCTGTTCTCCTCTGTGAATTTTAGGAAAACCCCGTTGCAGTGTTCAAATGCTTGACTTTTTTGTACAGGCATTTCCGGAGAGTCCTCCTGCAGTCTTTGGGAAAGGATCTCCACGATGAACTTAGGTATATTACAGCTATCATTGAAGATCAGCCAAAGAACTACCAAGTCTGGTAAAATCATGTTTTCTTTTCAGTTCTCAAAATTTTTGCAGATATTTTGTTTTGTAAATTGTCTAGAATAAGGTGATCCTAAAAGTTGTTAAGAGCTGCTTCCTGCGTCTACTGCAGTGGCAGTAGTGGAGGAGTTAAAGGGAGTTGCATCATTATCTCTGCCACAGTCCTCTTTAGTAATTTGTTCTAAATATATGATTATGACATGTTAAAAAGGTCTTGTTTTCTTTTAATTTAAATTTTTAAGCTGTCAAAGACATGATTCGTGAAAAGGCAAACAAAAGTCAAATAGAAATTAGTGGGTTTTGTTTTATCACCTCTTGGAGTTTGCTTACCTACTGTTGGGTTTTCCTCAATGTAATAGGAGTAGACAAAGGAGCAGTTTTGTTACTGTTAGAGAATTTGGCCATGAGTGGTAAAAGTGGAAAGATGTTACTCCAAGTAAACATAACTTCTCTAAAAGTAGGTGATTGACCAATGTGTATGGGTAGTTAGAATTTCTCAGAGCCAAGTGAAATTTATTTAATCTCAAGTATTTAACTGGAGCTTTTTTTTTCTAAGTAGTACAGTTGCTATATGCTGTTGCAACACATATCACATGTTCACAAAACATTTTTAGACTATTCTAAAAACTAGTTTCCTCCTCTTGTCATTAGGCATCACAGACGGGTGTTAGTGGAGTGGCTGCAGGATCCATCCCAAGAGCTTGAGTTCATAGCTGACATTCTTAACCAAGACGCCAAAAACTACCATGCATGGCAGCATAGACAATGGGTTATTCAGGTATTGTATCCACAGAACTTTTGATGCACTGAACCTGTTCAGGCTGTAGAATTTTGCTTCTTAAATACAGTCTGAATTGTATTTTGCACTCCTCAGCCAAAGCTGCAAACAATTGCATTTTAATGTGTGGTAGAGGTTAGGTATAAATTTATGTTTTAGGAAGTGAGTTCAAAAAGGTCTGTTGTTGGTTGCTTACTGTTATGTGTGTAAATTTAATGATGAATTAATAACAGTGTGTGCAACTGAACAGTGTAGCATGTTCCCAGTGTTTCTTCCTTATTTTTCCTTGAACTTTGTGTTGATTTCTTTAAAAAAGTCTCTGTATCTAATGCTCAGACAATTTAAGAGCAAGAAGATTACATTTTTAAAAATAAAAATGTTTACTTGTGATATTCTCTCTTCCTTCCGTTTACACAGGAGTTCAAATTATGGGACAATGAGTTGGAATATGTAGACCAGCTTTTGAGGGAAGATGTGAGAAACAACTCTGTTTGGAACCAACGACACTTTGTGATCTCCAACACCACTGGCTATGATGATCCAGCAGTGCTGGACAGAGAAGTCCAGTTAGTAATGCTATTCATGCTCACATTAAACATTCTCCATTACATGAAAGCGAAGGAACACTTTGACAGCCTCTGTAGGCTTGTCTTTCCTGTGTCTAATGCTAGTCATGGATGTGCTTTACCATGGATAGCAGATGGAGTACACATAGGTGTGTTCAGTGCCCCTGACTTGTTGACTAGTGCTGAAGCAAGCTACACTTACCATGGGCAAACTATTCTCATAAATCTGTCTTGCCACTAATCTGTTTTTTATGCAAACAAAACTTTTGGCTTTTTATAGTCAACTAACTATAGTGGAGCAAAGTGCAGAAAATTTGTGACACCAGAAGCATGTAAGTTTTGCCGTTCATTGGTATCTTGCCTCCTGTACCTAGGAAGCTTGGAAGGAGAGGCACTCTCAGTGTTGCACTGAACTGGTGTTTTAGTAGTACAGTAGACTCAATGCTTTCAGGATAACACAGACCTGGATTGTAGGAAGAGGAATTGCCTTTAGTGAGGAATTTGGTGCATCTGGAAAAAGAAGTGGGCTTCCAGGTGTATACGGTCAGGTACAAAGCAACTATGTTTCTGAGTTGTCTAGTTTTGAGGAAAATGAGCTTTAGAAACTGTTTCAGAGTGTTTACAACTGAAGACAAACTGGGCTTCTAGACCTTTACTACTGATGGTGATGATGGAAGATTATCTCAGACTGCTGATCAGGTTTTATTATTAAGGGAAGATGGTTGTCTCAAGTGAAGAAGCAATTAAAAGAAGGTACTGCTATTTTTTGGAGTTGTTCTTCAGAAGAAAGACTGTGTCTCTGAATAGGTGCATTGGTACATTGTTCATAGAGGATCCCAGTCCCCACCACCTTTCATGGTTGTCTTAACAAACTGCTGTAAGTTGTACTTCTCTTCCAGTTTATAAGTTACCTGAAGATTAGTACATCTGAAGCATTTCCATAACTTAGGCCTTGATATTTCCAGCTTTTTCTCTTCAGAGGTTAGATCTGACATCTTCCATTGATCTGCTTATACGTGGTGCTATGTTCAAGATAATTGGATACCATCTTAAGAATCAGACTGTTCTAAGGTTGAGACTTCCCATATGTCATTATAGAACTGTAATTGGGCTGCTTGTTGCTTGATAAACTTGGTCTTTGTGATAATGTTGGCAGAAGTTTATAGAAGGTCTAGGGTTGTTGTTTGGTTTTTTTTTTTTGGCAGTGCTTATAAAACTTTTAATCAGAAGGGCAGAAGGTAAAGTCTGTTTTGTGAAGATTAAATGTGGCTTTGCAACCATATGGCAGTTATTTTGCTTTTAGAGGAGTTGCCTAACTGCTGCAGAAGGCTGTGTGAGCTGAAAGCTCAAGCTCTGGCTTGCTGTGAGTTTGCTCAAGCGCAGCCTCATAAAAAAAATTCTGCTAAAAGGTAGAGGACATACCACATGCAGTTATATTGACATAACTCACCCTGGGCTGTGATTACTCTGGCCCTATTACCTTGCCATTTCTGAGCATCAAGACACAAGTTATTGCTTTATCATACCAGGAGAGTGTATCACGTTATTAGTGTTACTGCTTACAATTTTGAGAACTTTCATTATTTTATAAAATGCAGCAAATGCAACACTTCTGAATTTAAAACAGCTCTCAGAGTGTCTGCTTCTCTGAGACATGGTGATTGTATTGCAAGACTTTTTTATTTGAGACGACCTGCAAAAATGGGCTGAAATATAGACTAGAGGGATATATTTAGGAGTGTCTGAGCACGCTCAGCTAATTTCTAACTGCACTGTTAGTGATTGCATTCATGACTTGTCTTTTTCTCACAGATACACTCTTGAGATGATCACAGCAGTGCCACATAATGAGAGCGCTTGGAACTATTTAAAAGGGTGAGGCATCCTTTCTTTGGGGCAAGAACGGTATCTTGGTGTCTTTGCCTAGCTCTTAAATAGAAGGAGCTTGTTGCTGTTCATGCTAGTGTTGTGCACTGAAGCAGGCAGGCCAAAAGCTCTACAAGGGGTTAATATATTAACCTAATTTATGCGTAACTTTTCTGGTCCTGTAGGTATTGTGGGAGGATTGCAGTACTTCTGATGATTTAAAAACTTGATCTGTAATGTTACTGCATTCAAAACTGTAGAGTAGGAACTAATGAGCATGCTTTCAGTCTAATTTCTTTTCCATTGAGAATAACCATGCTAGCTTACTACAACATTAAGCTGTATTATTGCTGCATGCTGCCTATTTTCTGCCCTACTTCTATCTGCAGCCTTATTTCAAAACTGATCTCCAAATAAAGGGTTCATAACAAAAATGTAATTCTTAACACCAGATTTCACAGTATGATGTTTCAAGCCTATTAACCTCTGTTCTAGGATTCTACAGGATCGTGGTCTTTCTAAATATCCAAATCTGTTAGAGCAGCTGTTGAATTTACAGCCCAGCCACAGTTCACCCTATCTGATTGCCTTTCTTGTGGACATATATGAAGATATGCTTGAAAACCAGTGTGATAACAAGGAAGAAACACTAAACAAGGCATTGGAGGTATGTTTGGAGAGCTTGGTTTTACTTCACAGGGATGCCATCTATTGCTCTGGTTTTTTATATCCTGACAATATTTATTTTCATAAATAGAACAGGCTACTTGTAAATCATAGGAGCTCCACGAAGAGTTGAATTGAAGCCAGATAATCGCAAAGGTTGCAGGAATTTATCTATAAATAACTTGCCAGTTACAAAATCTCTAAGTTTTCTTCACCTGGTGGTAAAGAAGGTTACAGAAGAAGGGAGAATTTTGAACAATCAGGAAGTTTCCAATGCTAACTCTGTAGTGTGAACTCTATGCAGGTTAGTGAATCTTGTTCTCAGAGTACCTGTGTTTAAACAGAATCTCAAGCTCCCTTTGTACTTCTTAGCTCTAAGAAAGCTGGCATAATTAGCTGAAAGGCCATCAAGCATTGAGGATGTCAGGAAGGAATGTCAGGCTCCATTTCCTACCGAGAATAAATGACTTCCAGCAGTGTTCTTTATCTCCCTGTATGTAATATTTGGGGAATTTGTTGCTGTGGTTTGCAGTGTAGTTTTTGTAAGAACACTTCATTCACTGTGGGACAGACTGGAACTGCAGGTCTTAGACCTGCAGTTTGTGCCTGGAGTGTCTGTATTCCAACATTGTTCTTTCTCAACATTTTTCTTTTGTGTCCAGGACCAGAGTGTAACTAAGTACAGTTGTACCTCCCAGATTGAGACCCAGGAAATAAAGATACTTTTTCAATGAGTTTGACCTCTGCGTCAGTTTAGGCATTGAAGCTCTTAATTCTCAACTCTGCTTCACTGAGTAAGGCAATGTCATCTGCATAATAAAAGGGAATTAGCTAGAACATTTGCAGACTGTTTTCATGACATATAAATTTTACACAGCACATCCTGTGTGTTAGGGTTGACTTCCACTGTGCCTCACTGCTCACTCAGATCAGCATAAAACAATAATCAGAACATGTAAAACTATGTGTATAGTACCAGCTCTAATAAAAGAGAGATTACTGACTTGCGTGGAAAATCCTTTTGGGACAGTCTGCTAAGGAATAACCGTAAACAAAGTATCTCTTGTGAATCCATCAGCAGTACTGAAGATACAAGAGCAGAATGTTCCCCTGCTATTTGAATGAAGTGGTCCCTACTGGACCACTGAAAGACAACCAGGCTTGTCAGGAAGTCACAAGTATACTGCAGTATACTACAGGCTGAATAAGCTGGGGTAGGTGACAAGCAGTAGTCACAGAAAGCAGTCACAGGGAAGCAATTGAAACTGAAATAGGACTGGAGACATGTTTTTGCAGTGTCAAATTGTCTGACTATCAATTGAAGTTAACATCAATTTGAGGTGATTAGTTGTAAATTCGGTGAATAAAACAAATTTTGGTGCTAAGAAAGGTGTTTCTCATACTGACTGAACCATATATTTTGTGCATTTTATAAAGATAATTAAGGATTTTGTAAGCTTTTGGTGTAACACTCCAATCTCTCAATTTTCTTTCATAGTTGTGTGAAATTCTGGCTAAAGAAAAAGACACCATCCGAAAGGAATACTGGAGATATATTGGAAGGTCGCTTAAGAACAAGCACAGCTCAGGCATTGAACAGAGCACACTGACAGACAAGGAGCAGTAACTGAACATGGAAGAAGACAGTGTTAAAGTCTCGGGCTGTTCTAAAGCAGTACTAAGTAGGATCATCAACTAGTTTAAAACCCAGTGTAGTATTCCCCTGGGGAAGAGGTACTTCAATGAAAGAGGAGTGCAGAGTGCTTTATAGTCTCGAGTTGCTGCTGCTGCTGGTGATAGCTCTAGGTGCAGTCAAGAAATATGTTAAGGCTTAATTGTAGAAATGTACCAAACAAAGGATTTGTTTCCTAATAATAAATACATAAAGCTATACCTGTTATTTATAAGGCACTAATAACTAATTTCTCTTACCCTGATTTATCCACTCAAGGTTGCTAAAAGAGTCACATCCAACGTGGCAGTCATGACTGCAGGTAACTTAGCTGTAGTGGATATAAAGTAATCTACTGGTTAGTGCAGGCAAGCGCTACAATTGTTGTCTTGTGGGGGTGCAGCTATGCAACACTGACAACACATGCTATTGTATGCAACTAACACCAGCTGTCATTTTGTAATAAAACAAGAGAAAGCATTTGTGTGACATTTTTTAGTGCATTTCTTTTGTCTTTCAGATGTGCATAGTCTATTTGATCTCTATTAGCATCTTCTCAGAAAAGATAGAAAGGTCCCTGCAGTACAGAACTGCAAAGGATGTGTATATCTCTACAAGAAGACTGCTGCATCTGCCCTGTTTTCAGTAAATGCGTATTCTAAACTGTATTCTTAGCATAGACTGCTTGTCTGATGTGAAATACTTACTTTTTACATGATCATGAAGGGAACAAATAAATACTAGCATTTATTTTGTAATATGGAGAGTCTTTCTGATACTAAACATTATAAGCTGCTGCTATGATTAAACCATAGTGGAAATTATTTAAAATACTTAAAATATGTTAATGTATTCTTTAATTTCTTGCTGCTTTCTCAGCAGTAGAAAAGACATTTTTTATAGTGACACATTTAAAATAGAATTGTACTTCAAACTTTTAGAGATCTGTTACCTGCTTCCCCCCCCCACTTTTTATTAATCACAGTTGAAGCTCTAGCATAGAACAGAAACTGTATATTTCTACAGCCATGAATTGTTCCCTAATACACTAAATAATACACTAAATATGGAGTACTGATCAGGCAGGATGTTCAGGGTCTTCAGGACAAAGTAATATATTTGCCACTGAAATAAACATGATCAGTGGAGAGAGAACAGCATTTTGCTTCTACATATGGTGTCACTAAGTTCCCGTATCTTTCATAAAAGAAATTCAGAGGGCACTTGGAGCAAACCAGAGTATTCTTTTATAGACACTGACATGAATTTCTGAAAAAGTAACTTAAGGTAAGATGAGAAACAGTGTCCACTGGGACAGTGTATTTTGGAATGTGACCTCTTAGGCAGTTGTGGTCTGAGAAAAGATTTAGCCCTCTTGTGCTTCTGTGTCAAGAACGGTGGGATGCTCTGACAAGACTCCTAGAATACTTTCTTATGGCATCATCAATTTAAGGCTTTCTTATACTTGGAAGTGATGTCTAGAAGTAATCAGTAATCTACTGACAAGGTTAAAATAAGGGTTTATACTGGTTGTGCAAGCATAGTCATACTTGCAAAGATAATGCCACTTCTGAGCTAAGTTTACCAATGAAGGAATAACAAAAAAAAATCTTGTCTCATGTAAAACAAATGTGTGACCAAATAAATCATGCAAATCCTAAGAAAAAACCACGCTGAAGACAAGAGTCCAGTTTAAAAAAAAAAAAATTAACAGAAATGTTTGGTTATTTTTTTCTTTCAAATGTTTGTTTAATTTGGATTGCAAGGAAGCTCTAAAATACTCTTCAAAAGGCATCTCAGTTCTGTGGTAGAAATACTGAGCTGTCAGAGCTGGAAAAATGACAGGCTGCCTAGCCAGGCTGCAACTGCAGCTACCAACCCTTTAATTTTAAAAACGTGTCAGATAGAATCTTTCTCTTGGAAGTGTGAGATTGACAAAATGTATGAGCTATAGAGAAAAAAAATCTTACAGAAGGAAATGTTAGATTACTTCATCCTGGAAGCACTGGTACCAACTACCTGTGATCAGGGGAAACACCAAATGGATATGTCCTAAGGGTTCATCTGTACAAGAAAACTTCCTGTTATTGTGTGTAGTGATGTGACTCTTGTGTACCATTTTATTACTGAACAGCTGTGCCTGAATGGAAGAATTGTATTGGTTCCACTGTCCCTTGTAAAGCAGTGTAATTGGAACATTCAATGGAGTATGGAGAATTATTAAAGCATGTGAAATGATCTCCTATGCCTGCCTTCAGCAGAGGCTGACATTCTTGCCTTGGTCTAGCTGTGTCTGTCTGCCTGTCTAAACTGTTCCTGACTTCCACCTTACTGTCTCTACACCTTGGTTGACAAAACAGAATGCAAGTTCTTCCTAATCTGTTCAGTACAAAACTACCTCAGCTAACACAGAATGCTTCTGTCGGTTGCTGTCTTGCTGTATTGTGGAAGATCAGGAGCATGGTGTTCAGCTGGACCTTCTGTGGGAGCAGTATCCTCCCACAGGGAAGTGGTGAGGTTTCTGATCACTCTTGACGCAAAACAGCTGTGTCCAAGTGCTTGGAGCCAATTCATGCAGTGCAGTGGTGACAAGGGACTTGGGAAGAGATGGGTGCCTTACAAGAGCACAAAATGTCTTAAAGCTCCTTTTAGGCATTTAGATCAAAGGGGTAAGTGAACAACATTAAGTGATGATGTGGCATCATCTCTTGGGGGCTCATACAAAGGCTTTGCAAATGCTGCTGGACTTGCTTACGTGCAAGTTCAAAACAGGCATGGAAGACACTGCAGCTGTGGTTTTCTTGCCCTGTGCATATGAATGGAGAGTATCGTAGTTACTAACACCTTGAGCCATATGTCTCAGACATTGTCCCAGATAAAGCATGGTGGATGCAATTACATGAAAAATGGTCCTCAGCCTAAATGATGCCCTTTTCTGAACATCAGCATCTTCTGCGCATTACTGACATTGTGGGATAAGGTGTGTGCTCTTCACTTTCTATTCCAAGTGGTTTTAGTTGGTGATTACCCCTGTGTCTTTTGGGTTAGCAGCATGTTTTCCTAGTATATATTCTGCATAAGGCAGATTGGTTTGGAAATCTTGGGTAAGCCAATGTTTGTCAGAGTTTTGGCAAGCCTGTGAGTGTAGCAGTATGGTGTTTGACTTCGGGTCCACAGGTGTCAAATACCTTTCAATATTTTAATTTACTGTAGTAAAAACTATCTCTGTTAAATATCTCCAGTTGAAAACATTTTCCTTCCCTTTAAGTCTGTACTGTCAGGCATTTGGTACAATATATTCTAAGAGCAAAGGGTAAAAGAATTACATTTCAATGTAAAAACTACATACTTTTCATCCGATAATGAGATAGGGACCCCAACCACAACTGCCAAAGTTGCCCCAATAGTGAAAAAGAAGCAGTGGACGAGGAGAACAACAGGCCCCTACCCTCGGTTAGTGAGGGATGTGGAAGAGGAGGAAGAACATGACCAACAAGCTGGGCCCTCAACAGGAAGACAGGAGGAGGGGGTGACAGAATTGAAGCAAGAGGCAGAGACCACCCGGTCCCTGACATCGTCAGAACTTAGAGACCTGAGGAAGGATTACAGCTGCCAGATAGGGGAACGCATTGTTACCTGGATGCTTCGATGCTGGGATACTGGGGCATTCTGCTTTGTCCTCCAAGCGGCTGCTGCGTGTTCCTGGAGCCCTGCTTCCTGGACTTGGCCTGACATCGCCTGTGAACGGGAAGTAGAAAATAACATCTTGTCTATCATAACCCACACCCCTGTGCTTTGCGTCTCATTCTCTCCCTGCGTGCCGTGCTGAAGGGGGTTGGGGGAGTGATAGAAGGGCTTGGTGGGCACCTGGTGCCGTGCCGGGGTCAACCCACCACAGATAAACATGTCTTCTGCAGAATCCCTGGCAGTCCGGACTGGTCTGTACTCTGGTCATGAATAACGTTACCATTTTAAAGTACATTGTGCACATTTGTAAGAGTACACCCTGTATTGGTGCCTACTCAATACAGGCAAACAGTGGATGAAAGCTGAAATCTAAAGTAGACAATCGTTTATTTTCCTCCACAATATGTTACCTAATGCTTAAGTGTTTAAACAGAGATGAACTGTACCTAGCAGAAGTCACAGTGTTAAAATGATGTGGTCATTTTATCTATTCATCTTTTCTCTGGTCTTAGCATCCTTTTATCTTAACGCATTACTTGGCTTAAGAACATTAACCCTTCAGACACAAGACTTTGAAAATTAGGAGCCTGTTCCTGGACCAGAAGTGACACTGTTGAGAGAGGAACATGTTTACAAGGTCTGGGCCTCATTGTGCCTGCTTTGGGAAGAATACATGACCTTTTGCTGCTAGGGTGTGCCCTGAATTTGCAGAAAAGGGAGGGGGAAAAAAAAAAAAAAAAGAAAAAAAGAAAAAAGCACGTATTACATATATGTACAAAAACATATGTAGTATGTACTATATGTAGCATATGTAAAGAGGCACACAAGTGTCTGCATGTGAGCATTCACAACAAAACTGTCAAAATAGAGGGTGGATGCACTGATTTTGATTTATGTGAGTACTTGGCATGAAGAGCTAATAGAAGCTTCACCATATTTAGCTAGGAACACCACTTCAGGACATCTAGATGTCTGCATAAGCTGTCTTATGTAAGCTTCTTGAGGCTAGGACTCTGATCGCCATTACATGTGTCACCCATCACTGTCTCTCATGAAGCCTACCTAAGGTTTCAGCCTTGGGGAATTAAAATCTTTGCTGTATCATTTCTCTGCCGCTGTGCAGCAGAAGTGAACATTAATCACTAGATGGCAGTGTGAAATTCCCTCGGAGTTACTGATGCTACCTATGTGCAGGCTAGCTGAGTTATAACCAGGACAACTCTTTCTACATGCAATACCTCTAATTTCACATCTGCTAATTGAACATGAAAGAGCAGCTGCTTGTTAAGTTAATACATAGCACCACAGAGGGATCAAGCATAAGTATTCTAGGATGGCTACAGTGTCATAGAATCATAGAATAGTTTGGGTTGGAAGGGACCTTAAAGATCAACCAGTTCCAAGCCCCATGGGCAGTGGCACCTTCTACTAGACCAGATTGCTCAAAGCCTCATCCAGCCTGGCCTTGAACCATTCCAGGAAGGGGGAATCTGCAACTTTGGGCAACCTGTTCTGGTGTCTTCCTTATTTCTTCCTAATATGTAATTTTATTCTGTCCTCTTTCAGTTTAAAACTGCTACCCCTCATCGTAACACTCACTGATAAAGAGTACTTCTCCTACAGGGGCCCTTAAAGTTCTGGAAGACCACAATAAGGTCTCCCCAGAGTCTTGTCTTCTCCAGGCCAAAGAAACTCAACTTTCTCAGCCTGTCCTCATAAGGGAGGTGCTCCAGTCCCCTGGTCATCCTTCAAGCGGGTCCATGTCCCTCTTACGCTGGGGGCCCCAGAACTGAATGTAGTATTCCAGGTGATGTCTCACAAGAGTAGAGGGGGAGAATCATGTCCCTCAACCTGCTGGCCACACTTCTTTTGATGCAGCTCAGGATGCAATTGGCTTTCTGGGCCACATTCACACATTGCTGCTCATACTCAGCTTTTCATCCACCAATAAATACCCCAAGTCCTTCTCGACAGAACTGCTCTCAATCCACTCATTTCCCAGCCTCTATAATCTTCATTAAAAATTGTTGATGTTAATTGGAGAGCAATTTTACATTAACTGAAATGATGTCTCCTCTGACACTGGACACCTTGTACCAGATCTGGACTCTGTTGAGTTGTGGTGTTCTAAAATAACCACATGACTAAACTTCTCTGCACAGAGCATGGGGTTTGTAGCTAGTTTACACCTTTTGGAGACACACATCCAGTCAGTGCTACACTCATGCATCTTCACAAGTTAGGAAGGTTTGTCCCACTAAAACCAGCCCTGTTAATGGTAAGTTTCTCTAGTCCATCTGTAACGAAGTGCTGGCTATTGGTGGCCATTTCTGTGAATGAAGGACAAGTGGATCTGCTCCTGCTTCTTGGAAGTCAAGGGAAGACTTGGGCCTAATTGAGGAAATCAAGCATGCTGTTGCAGGTCCAAAAGGCATTGCATCGCTCACTGGGAAGCAGGACCAGGGACTTTGGTGAAGAAGCAGCAACATTAGCAGCAATATTATTCTGTGAGCAGCAATATTATTCTGTGCAGTGTCTGCATGCACATGTCTGACTGTGTACAAGTACCAATCAGTTTAACCTCCTCATGGCACCCATCTGGCTTCCAGAAAGATTTTGGGAATGTGCAAAATCTGGTACAGATGTCTTGGGGAGAAGACAGTAGTTTCAGGGTATGTGCAGGTGAATATGGGGATGTTGCTGCTCAGGAAAGATGGCACATGTGACATCTATACCTGGACTGCATGTCTAAATAATGGAACAGCTTCCGCATCTGCTCATTGCCAGTAAATTATGGGCATGGCAGACCAACTGTTGCATTGCATATCCTAGTGGTGTCCAGCATGCAAAAGGAGTTGTAATAAAAGTTTAAACTGATGATGAACATTTTATAGCATATTTAGTAGTGCTTAGCTCAGTTTAGCTCCAAGGACAAATAGAGTTCCCACAGGAGGGCTGTCTCTGCTAAAAATTCAAGCCCCACTCTCTTCAAGTGGGATGCTTGTACTCTGTTACGAAAGCTCTAAATGAGACACATCAGATCTTCCTGATGAGTCCAGCTTCACTTGTGCTGTTCATCAGTGCTTTGGATACTTGAAGCTGGACTGAGAGACACTGTCAGTAGGTTTGGGAACATGGAAGGATTCAGTTCACAAGAAGTATTTATGTGGAAATACCATTTCCTATCTAGCATCCAAACATAGCAGAGCCACAGCCTGCATGTTTTCTGGTCTGTTATCATGGTAGAATAGGTGTCCTTGGCGCAGACATCAAAATAGAAGAAGGCAAATACACAGAGTTCTTTTGAGTCTTTTATTATAAATTAGAAAGCAGCAAGACCATCCTTCTCTGATTTTAAAAGCTTTCTTTACAGATCACACTCAACATAGTCAGTACACAGCTTTATACCACATTGAATTACTACTGAGCAAAAGAAGACAAGAAAAGCAGCAGTTAGAAAAGAAAGTGTAGTTGGAGGCCCTGATGTGTACCACTGTACAATTTAACATTTGAGCATGTATGCAATCAGAGCTCCGTATTTATCTTATGATGGCCAGACTGATCCAAGCAACTAATATATGCAAGTTTTATACCCTATGATGACAGCAGATCTTACCTCCAAGAGTGAAGCTGAACCATCAAATCTACCAGAAGGTAGTGTTTCATGTAGTAGGGTACCTAACCTTGGTAATGACAAGTCCAAGCCAAGTGAAGCAGACATCACTTCCTCAAATGGATGAAGTCTGGTAGGAACAGCACTGAAACAAGTAAAACCACTACTTCAGTGGCCTTTCAGTAGCCCACAAAGGGGTAAAAGATTTCAAGATTAATGGACTGACTCCTAATGTTAACAGATTCACCACTCAGGAGCTCTGCTCTAGGACGTCACTATCCAGTTTAGTATTGAAACTTGTCTTGCTCTGCTGCAGACATTGAACCCTTTCATAGTGGCAGGGAAAGGAGCCATACATATTTCTGTATTTCAGAGTTTTATTACTTAAAGGCACAGATTTTATCATATTGTGATTTCATTTTTGGAAATTTCATTATTTTCTCCATTTCTTACTGTGGCTTATACAATGGCCTAATTAGCTGTGAGATCTGGGTCTCTAATCCTGTGCCTTGATTATTCTGCTACAAATGAGAGAAAGAATGAGAAACACGATTATAGCAGGGTCTTCTATAGGGAAGGAACGAAAGGATTCATCCACACAAGAACTTCATAAACCTCACTAAAATCTGCACTTCTCATTCTGCCTGTGGAATAATAGCATGTGCATTTGGGAAACAATATAATTCAAAACAAGGACTATATGATTTATTAATTATGCTAAGAAGAAACAAATGTTTTCTACTGGTGGCCATGACCTTGTAAAGGACCTTCAAATTCTGTTATGTACCTCTTTCCACACTCAGCTGGAGTTGCCACATGCTCATCTCTGGGAACCTGAGCATCCTAGATCTGCAGTACTTGCAATATTTGCAAAGGAGATAATCAGCAAAATTCCCACTGAAGGATATAACACAGGTGCATTTTACATACTATTGTACATGCAAGCATATTCTAGTGTGATTTTAAAAGTACCAAGTTTTTTATCAATACAGTTTTACTGGATATAGATACTGGCCATAAGGCAAGAAAACAGTATATAATAACAAAATTACCATTTTAATTTTGGACTTGAGCCTACAAAGATGGAGATACTGGCCACAGAGTTCTGCTTAGCTGCCAGTGGCACCCAGGGTGCTTCAGGGAAGTGGTGTGCTGAGGGGCTCACCAGTGTGTGCTGGACCGTGTGCATTCGAGGCTTATCCATGTGAATAACACCTAACAGAAGGAGGAAAGGTTATTAAACCATCTTGCACCTGAAGCATGGAGAGACAAGATGATTAGCCCAAGTTCTTCCGTGACCAGTGAAGTGCCTGAATCGCAGTCTGTATTTTACCAGATGCATGGTGAAAAAGCTCCCGTGGGAGGCCGCTTTGCCAGAAACAAGGTAAAACTGAGCACAGGCTAACACATTGCATTGTACTCCTCAGAATGAGGTACAATTATGTACACAGGGAACCACAGCCTCACATAAGAGACGTGGCAATGCTAGTCAGTTGAATTACCAACTTGCAAGCTAGCTTGCTCTTCTAGGGACTGAAAGGTAGCACCAGCCAAAAGCACCCAATGCTCTGTATTTTGCATCTGGGTAAGACAATTGCCATTTCCATTTAAAAATGCCAGTGTTAAAATAAAACAGTGGGACACACATGACCCACTGCCCCTTTCTGTTCACTGCTGCTGCAAAATGCTGGCAAGATAGGCACAGCTTTGCCTCCAGAATTATCATGGAGATACCTCTTATGTAGTTTGGTACTGACTTTTATGACAGTTGCAGAGTTCTCTTCCGTTTCCTGTCATCTGTGGCATGCTTCTTGCAAACTCCTTGTATGGTCACTGCTTTCAGAAGCAGCAAAGCCATTGGCTCCAATCCATCAGAATGACCCCCAGTTTCTCCTACACCTTACCTAACATATAGGCATTGCTTGTTTCCAGTGAAAATGCCCGCAACCTGATGGAATTTAACACGGACTAGATCCAGATTACCCTCTCAGTAGGCACTGTGATTATGAAACTGCATGTGGCCAAGGGAAAGATGGAAGTGAAACAGGTGGCCAAGGAGAGAAGTGTGCATGTAAGAGGGAGCAGCAGAGGCTATATAATATGTCATGGGAGGGAGGTGGTGCAAGGAATGAGGTTGGTGCTTCCTTCTTTCAACATTTACTTTTCACTCTTGCTTTTCACTACAGCTTGATGCTTATGCTGCTCTGGAATGTGGGCCCTCATGGCCTTCAAAACAGAGTAATGAAGAGGTACTTCATCAACTGCAGTTAAATCTAGTTGGTGAATGGTCATGAGTGGTGTTCCCCAGGGCTCAGTACTGGGGCCAGTCCTGTTTAGTATCTTTATCAATGACCTGGATGAGGGGATTGAGTGCACCTTAAGTAAGTTTGCAGACGACACCAAGCTGGGTCAAAATGTTGGACTGTTCAAGGGTAGGGAGGGTCTGCAGAGGGATCTAAACAGACTAGACAAGTAGCATCCCTCAGGGGTCTGGACTGGGACCTGTACAGTTTCATATTTTCATCAATGATACTGACAGTGGGATCAGGGTGCAGTATCAGCATGTTCGCAGATGACACCAAGCTGAGTGGTGCTGTTGGCAGGCTGGAGGGACAGGATGTCATCCAGAGGGACCTGGATAAGCTGGAGAAGTGGGCCCATGAGGACCTCATGAGGTTCAAAAAGATTAAGTGCAGGTCCGCACCTGGGTCGGAACAACCCTCACTATCAATACAGGCAGGGGGATGAGGTGCTGGAAAGCAGCTCTGCAGAAAAGGATTTGGGGGTGTTGGTGGATGAGAAGCTGGACATAAGCCAACAGTGCTTGCAGCCACGAAGGCCAATCACATCCTGGGCTGCATCAAGAGAAGTGTGGCCAGCAGATGAAGAGAGGTGATTCTGCCCCTCTACTCTGCTCTGGTGAGACCACACCTGGAGTCCAGCTCTGGAGCCCTCAACACAGGACAGACATGGACCTGGTGGAGTGGGTCCAGAGGAGGGCCACAAAGATGATCAGAGGGCTGGAACACCTCTCCTACGAGGACAGGCTGAGGGAGATGGGGCTGTTCAGCCTGGAGAAGAGAAGGCTCTGGGGAGACCTACTAGTGACCCTCCAGTACCTGAAGGGCACCTACAGGAAGGCTGGAGAGGGGCTGTTTATGAGGGCCTGCAGTGAAAGGACGAGGGGTAATGGGTTTAAATTAGAAAAGAGTAGGTTTAGATTGGCTATCAGGAAGACATTCTTTACATTGAGGGTGGTAGAACAGTGCAATAGGCTGCCCCGAGAGGTGGTTGAGGCCCCATCCCTGGAGATATTCAAGGTGAGGTTGGACAAGGCTCTGAGCAGCCTGATCTAGCTGAGGGTATCCCTGATCACTGCAGGGGGGCTGGACTAGATGACCTTTGGGGGGTCCCTTCCAGCCCTAGCCATTCTATGACTCTAGATCAATGGGCTAAGGACAAGGGTATGAATTTCAGTAAGGCCAAGTGCTGGGTTCTGCACTTTGGCTACAACCCCCAGCAGTGCCACAGGCTTGGGGAGGAGTGGCTGGAGAGCTGCTCAGCAGAGAGGAACCTGGGGGTGTTGATTGACAGCCAGCTGAACATGAGCCAGCAGTGTGCCCAGGGGCCCAGAAGGCCATCAGCATCCTGGCCTGTGTCAGGAATGCTGTTGTCAGTAGGACCAGGGAAGTGATTCTACCCCCGTACTTGGCACTGGTGAGGTTGCATCCTGAGTACTGTGTTCAGCTTTGGGCCCCTCACCACAAGGACACTGAGAGCATATCCAAAGAAGGGCAACAAATTTGGAGAAGGGCCTGGAGTACAGGTCTTATGAGGAGCAACTGGGAGTTGTGGTTGTTTAGCTTGGAGAAAAGGAAGCTCAGGGGAGACCTTTTCACTCTCTACAACTACCTGAAAGGAGGTGGTAGAGAGGTGGGGGTCAGTCTGTTCTCCCAAGTAACAAGTGATAGGATAAGAGGAAATGGCCTTAAGTTGCATTAAGGGAAGTTTAGACTGGATATGAGGGAGAATTTCTTTACCAAATAGGTCATCAGGCACTGGAAAGGCTTGTCCAGGGAAGTGGTTGAGTCTATGTCCCTGGAGTTACGCAGATGTAGTGCTGAGGGATATGGTTCAATCAAGGTCTTCTCAGTGTTAGGTTAATGATTGGACAGGATGATCTTAAAGGCCTTTTCCAATCTAGGAAATCTGATGATTCTGTGAATTGAATATACAAGCATTGCAGAGTTGGGGCAGACATATGAGGACTGTGGTGTTAGATGGTGGGGAAGATAGATGTTGAACTAGCAGAGATAAGAGATGGAGGAATACCATGAGCAAATGAAAACTTGAAAGAAAATGAAGGCAGGTGGGAGTAACATGGACAGAGAAGGTGAAGGAAATGGTGCTATTCAGAATGAAATCTGGGAGAAGACCAGGACATAGTAAGAAAACCAGCACAGAACCAAGACTCTTGGATCTATGTACCCCATACATCTGAATCAGGAAAGGAAAGGAACACAGCCATGCCACAGACTTTTCACTCATCTGAAGACTAGTCTGCTTTCATGACACGGCAGGAAGCAACCGTGATGGGACAAAAAGTTCTTATGCTGTGGAGAGACTGAGACAGTCGTCTGGAGTATGATGACACATAGCACGTGGGTCCTCTTCTTCACCGAGGAGTCTGACCGGAGGACGCTTCTGGAAGCAGTAGTCTGCAGGCCCGATAAAGGTAGAAGGGGAAAAAGAAGGAAATTAACCTCGTCCCTGTCCTGCCATCCGCAGCGAGCCGTTCCCAAAGCCGGCAGAACAAGTAATGCTACCAGTGATTGAAAAATCGGCTCGGGGCATGCGCACTGGTCTCCGCCACTCTCTTACCCCTCCTTTTATATAAAAAACTGATTAACGCGTGTCCCCTGTCTCGGATCGTCGCCGGCAGCTGCTCTGCCGCCGGCGGGCCCCGTTACCTTGACCGCTTCCTCCGCCCCGCTACCTCTCGCCTCTGCCGGCCTTGCCGGGGCGCCCCGCCGGCGGGGCCCGCCTCGGCCCCCGGCCCGGCAGCCCGCGCGGGAGGGCCGCCGCCCCGGTGGGGTATTTCCTCTTCCTCCCGAAGCGTGGCCGGGACGGGAGGAGGAAGGAGAAGGGGCCAGGAGCGCCCAGCGCGGCGGGCAGGCCTGCCGCCGCTATCGCTGCGGCAGCGGGCGGAGCGGAGCGGGAGGCGGTGCCAGCAACCGGCGCGGCCCAGAGTCACCGTGTCACGGCGCCCGGGAAGCCACTGCCGCCGGATCCGCCCCCCGCAGGGCGAGGGAGGAGGAGGAGGAGGGAGGCCGGCTTCTTGCCGCCTCCAATATTTTTGCCCCCTTCCCGGCCCTGCCCCTGGCCCCTCTCCACTCGCGCCGGGGCTCCGTGCGTGCAGCGGCGGCGGCGGGGGGCCAGGCCGAAGCGGCGCCTGAGCAGCCTGCGGGAGCCCCGAGACGGGCCTGGGCCGCCGCCTTTGGACTAGGATGTCCCGACATGAAGGTGAGCGGCGGCGGGGCGCCAGGCCACGGCGGCGGAGGAGCGTTCCGGCGCCCGGTCCGGCGTTAGGGCCTGGCGCGGCGCCCTCTCGGGCGGATCATCATGGCGCCGCTGCCGACGGGAGGGGGGCCCGCGGAGCCGGCGGCGGAAGGAGGCCTCGGCGGCGGAGGGCGGCGGCCGGGCCCCGCTCTGCAGTGTCATGGGAAGGGAGGCGGCCGCGGCCGTTGCAGCCGGTCTAGTTGCGCGGCCTGCGGCGGGCTCGGCCGCCTCCTCCGGGGTCCTTCCGTGTGTGGAGTCGGGGCCTGCTGCCGCGTAGGGCCGGGAGCGGGCCGGCGGCAGGCCCCGGCGAAGAGGCGGTGGGGGTTGTTCGGCACCTCTCCTCCGCCTGAAGGACGGGCGGAGGGAGGTGGGGCTGGGCGGGCGTGCGGGGTGCCTCCGCCGGGCCCGGCCCGGCCGGGGTGGGTGGCGGCGCGGGGCGGCCTGCCGACGTGTCGGCCGCCGCGGCGGGTCAGGCCGGGCACGACGCCCCAGGGGGGGGGGGGCGGGGGGGGGGGCCTCGCCGGCCTGGCACCCGCGGAGAGTGGGCTGGGAGCGAGGTCCCTCGTGGTGCCGCGGTCGCGCCCAGCGGGCGGGCAGAGGAACCGGGCCCCAGCACGGAGCCTGGCAAAGATGAGGTGTGCGGGAAGCCTGCGTGGCCCTGCCAAGGGGTAGCTTATGTGCTCGTGTCTCCGGGAGCTGCCTGTTTTCTGTTTTCTTGCGTGGCAGAGGAAACCAGTGCTGATGTAGTGGCATGTTTTGAGAGGCCATCAAAGAACCGTGTTTTGCGTGCTTGCCCTAGCCCTGCTGTGCTTACCGCCGTGGTTGACTTCAGTGGATAGTTCAGCATTAGTCAGGAGGAGCACGATGGAGAGAGAGCTGGAAGCTAAGAAAGGAATTTTTATATGAAGAAGATGGGAGCATGAAAACAGGAGAGAAAGTTGCTTGATTTTTTTTTTTCTTTTTTTTTTTTTTCCCCCTGTCCTTTCTTACTAGTAGGTAAGGTGCTTGGAGTAGCGATAAAATACTCTGTAAAACCAGAGTTTGTCACCTGAAAGGATAATTTTCTGCCATGTTAGGAACTTAATTCAGCACCTGTCTCCATTTTCTTGCCTAATTTCACATTTCTCTGTTTTATCTAATCTTAAAATGTTTTGACAAAAGTGTTATAGGAGAGTTCAGTATTGGTAGATAGTTATGCTGGCTTCTAGTTGGTAGCTTGGTGCTGGACAATGGTATATATGTTGGATTTTCAGTATGCTGTCATAATATTTTGCAAGCTTCCTGTTTGTGCTCTGCTGTATAAAAGAACTGTTTTCCCTGAATCCTCTTTTTTTTTAATACCGAGTCCTCCCCCTGCCAAAGCATGTTTTTCCAAGAGGGTGGAGTTACTGGATTTCTTCATAGTTAAAGATGTAGTGTTCCTAACAGTAGTGAATGAAAGGAGCATTGACCACAAAGTTGTTAGTGACTTTGTGGGATTAGGCAGTCTGCAAGTCTCTCCTGTGATGCATGTAACCATGATACTCTCTTTACAGTAGTAGAATACAAGCTTGGTTTAAAATTACGGAAGTGATATCCTGTGTTGTTCTTTAGCGTTTTTCAGTGTGTGTGGACTGTTATAAAAGGTGATGTTTGCTAAAAAGACATTTCAGTCCTGGAGTGGCATTTTCAGAACATAGAAAATTTGAAAGTAGGTTTCCTTCTGTTTCTGATGGGGGCTATATCACAGATTTCTCTGTTGTGTGTTAGATGCTGTTCATAGAAGGGAAAATTACAGTCCCTTGCTTGGATATTTGTTGATATTTTTAGAAGTGACTGCTAATGAAACCAGGCTCAATAATTTTTTAATTAATAATAGTATTTCTGATGCAGATTCATTGCCAGTTGTTCTTTCTAGACACGCCTAGTGAGGAAAAAATGGAATCAGTTGTCTGTTTTTCCTGAGAAGTAAGTGTGAGTTTTGTTAGTTTGGTATTGTGGATGTAAACTTCTCTGGTATGTGTGCACTCACACATGCATAAGTGAAACCATGAGAACATTGTGAGGTTAAAAACGACATGTCACTGTATCCTTGTGATACATTTTTATTAAAAACCTCTCTGCCTCTTAATTTCTTGATGTTTCTTCTCTTCACACTTAAGATGGTTCTAGTCAACTTTAGTTACATAGTTAGAATAACTCAGTATGGGAGGCATGCTTTAACAGCTTCATGGATAAGAAGTTTGGAGATGTAATTTTGTTAGAAATCTGGAAGTCCTTAGAAATGAAACATTATAAAAAAAAGTAATTCTTGTTTCAGATCTGTGTGGTGTCATTCACAGCTCACACATTTTGATCCAATGGAATTATTTGGGGAAGGGCTGTCTTGGAAGAATATGGTATAAAGAAAAAGCGAGCTTGATCATGTTTAGTAAGTTATGTCTTTTCCATGCATTTCTTTGAAACGGTTCTTCCTCAAAGTTGTAAACAAGACTTACTGATTGCTCCTGACAGAATCTGCATGCTGTACCAGTTTTATGATGGGAAAGGATGTCTCTGGAAGGGTAAATGTTGAAGTTGGAATTCCAAAGTCTTGGGATTTTAAATAAGCTTTAAATCTGCATCAGATGCTTCATAGCCTACTTTCCATCCTGGTTTCTTGACTGTTTTCTTTGGTTTAGTAGTCCATAAAATACAATTGGTTGTTCACAGGAAAAAAGTAAAATAAAATTTCTCCTTCAGAAAAAGTCTGACCACAGCTGCCTTTCCGTTGTACTCTCTTTTCACACATGACCTCTGGTCTCACTTTTCTCCTGAACTCAGGAAAATGGGCACAATTAGAACTTAAATTACTGTTGGTCTTTCTTGAAATGTCCATTCAGTGTTTAAGAGACTTTGGTAATAGTGTCAAGAGTAGCTATTCGTGTTTATTCACCTCTTGCTATTGCTAGTTGTTTCAAATTTTTCAAAACCATTTTTGTTCTGTGATTTGTTGTTGAGAAACTAGCTCTTCCCTGCCTTTGGTTTTCCAGAATGCAACATGAAATTCAAGAACAAGGGATGACCTCATGTTGCTCCCCATATAGGAGTGACACTGTGTTTCTCCAGGTTAGTCCCTCTGTTGAGGAGTATGTGGTGGTCTAATATTTGGTAGACTACAAGGAGCAGGTAGGTAATTTTTACAGCTAATGTAAGGGTATTGTTAGCTCCAGTGTTCTAGCTGTACAATGTACAGATGGAGAGTCTGGGTTGATGAAGTTTTCTCTATGGTCATGACACAAATATAAACAAAACTTTATTCTTAGACTTTATGAAAACATTAAAAGCAAGGGTAACTTCTGTCCCTCGTAATTATGCAATATCTGTGTCATACTTGAGCTGCAGAAGAGTCCTACCAACATCTGTCAAGAAGAAATAGCTCGGCGGTTGATGCCTTTTAATATTTCACATAGTGTCTGTTATAAAATTGCTGGGAAATGCAGAATTAATCTATTTTTTGCATGTAAAGCCTTAATTCAGGTAACAAGACTACATATTTTTACAGAAAGTACTCAAAATGGTGTGTTAGTGAAGTGTTGCTTTTAATAATGAAATGTACATCTGTGAGACCAGTTGTAACTTTTTGCATTCTGATGCCGTTTAATAATTTGCTTATGTTTTCTTCAAACATGTAATTTTACTATTCCACAATACAGAATAAGCACAGATTCTTGCATATGTTGCTGCAACTGTGATCTGTTTTATAGAAAATAAATCCAGATTAAGTTGTACGTGTAACATAAACCAGTGAATTTTTTTGAATTTGCACAAATGCTTGACTCTGAAAAAGCATTTTCTCAGTGTTTATGTAAAGTATTTCATACTGTTGTTAGTTTTACTCTATGGTAAGCGTATTGATGCATATAATTACAGGTGTAGTGCAGTATCTGAAAATGAGTTAGTGTGATCATGTAATTAGCAAAAGCTATGTGTAGGACACAAACTATTAATGGTAAATGTAAACAGCTGCAAATGCGATTAGAAATATTGGAACACATTAATTGCTTTATTATTAAACTGTTTGCTTTCAGTAAGAAACTGAATCATCATTTAATAATAAAAAGAACTGGACACATCATATTTTAACTGGTAAGATGCTGGGTTTGAGGAAGCTAGGTTTTAATTAAAAAAAAAAAGGTTTTGTCTGTGATGGTTTAAGAAACATACTATGTGTGAACCAATATGCTTCTGTACCTGCAGATGCTGTGGAGGTCCTTCAAAAACGTGCTAAAAGAGACCATTTTTTCTCTTGAGTTAGTTATAATAAGTAATGTCATGGATCAGATATTTGGGAAAAAGGAAAAAAAAATAGATCTAAATGAGCAGAGTTGAGGTGTTGATAACTAGTATCTTAAACAGAAAAACTGGAACAGAGACAGTGATACTTTAACATTATTGGGTGAGGTTGAAAAGACATTGGTGAAATGACTCTCAGTACTAAATGTTTCAGCTAATGGTGACTAGAAGGGATTTGGGGGAAGCTTAGATGAACAGAGAACAGTACTGAACAGATAAAATGCATTCATGTTAAATAATAAACCTTTTCAAATACCTTTGCATTTTTACAGTACTGGTAACATTTGAGGAAGAGTTATGAGTGTCATGGCTTATAGTTGCATCTTTATTGTTACTTCAGCTACTGTTAAGTACAAAAATGGAATAGTGATGTAATATAAAAAGTGTTACTCTATTCAAGAACCTGATGGGCACAGCAGATTTGCAGAACGGCACTCAGGTGTTAGGTTGTGCCAGTATTTGCCTGCACAGATAGAACTAATTCAACCTTCTTTTAATATCTGCATTGTGTAACTACATAGCTGAATATTATCTACTCTGTACCACCCTTGCCTCCTTCAGGGAGTTTTGTAAATTAGAACATTATTCTTTGTTTGGGAGTGTACAGCAAATGAGCAGGTAGAGGCAGAGGCATTAAAAGGACAGGATGGTCAAGGTGTTGACAGTGAAGTTTGTTGTAGAAAATTGTTTTCTGTAGCATTCTCCAGAGAAACTGTCTGCTCATGGCAGCTCTTCACTGGGTAAAAAACTGTCTGGATGGCCAGGCCCAGAGAGTGCTGGTGGATGGAGTATATCCAGGTGGTGGCTGATCACAAATGGTGTTCTCCAGGGCTCAGTATTAATGCCTTTATCAATGATCTGGACAAGGGGATCGAGTGCCCCCTCAGTAAGTTTGTAGACAACACCAAGTTGAATGGGTGTGTTGATCTGTTTGAAGGTAGGAAGGCTCTACAGAGGGATCTGACAGCCTGGAATGATGGGTCAAGGCCAGTGGTATGACATTCAACAAGGCCAAGTGCTGGGTCCTGCTCTTGGGTCACAACAGCCCCAGGTAATGCTACAGGCCTGGGGAAGAGTGTCTGGAAAGCTGCTCAGCAGAAAAGGACCTGCAAGTTTTGATGGCTAGCCGACTGAATATGAGCCAGCAGTGTGCCCAGAGGGCCAAGAAGGCCAACAGCATCCTGGCCTGTATCAGGAATAGCGTGGCCAGAAGAACTAGGGGAGTGATTGTCCCCCTGTACCCAGCACTGGTGAGGCCACACCTTGAATGCTGTGTGTAGTTTTGGACCCCTCACTACAAGGGAAGACACTGAGGTGCTGGAGTGTGTCCAAAGAAGGGCAGTGAAGATCCTGAATGGTCTTCTAGATAGAGCAAGTTTTACGAGGAGCAGCTGAGGTAACTGGGGTTGTTCAGTCTGCAGAAAAGGAGGCTGAGGGGAGACTTCCCTACTTCCCTTTTCACTACTTGAAAAGTGGTTGTAGCGAGGTGGGGGGGGGGGGGGAATCAGGCTTTTCTCCTAAGTGAGAAGTGATGGGACAAGAAGAAACAGTGTCAAGGTGCTGCAGGGGCTGTTTACATTGGATAATAGGAAAAACTTCTTCATTGAAAGGGTTGTCAAGCCCTGGAATGTGCTGATCAGGGAAGTGGTGGAGTATGATGCTTGATGATATGTAGAAGATGTGTAGATGAGGTGCTTAGGTTTAGTGGTGAACTTGGTAGTGCTGGATTAATGGTTGTACTCAATTATCTTAGAGGACTGTTACAAATTTAGTAATTCTCTGGTTCTAGTTGGATTGACCTCCTGTCGTCTTCTGCAGATACAATGGAAGGTACTAGGCAAATTGTTTCTGCAGGAATTCACAAGTGGCTGTTCGCTGATTGTTCTTTATGTTTTGAAGGCCGGATTTGGGGATCTGAGCATTTCCAATTGCAATTATAGTAACTGAGTTGTAAGGTTTGAAAAAACACTTAACTCTAGAAAATCAGATTCTGAAATAATTCATCCTTTAGCATGTGAGATTGAGCAACTGGATTCTGCGGACTTGCAGTTTTAATATTTACGTGCCTTGTTTTTCTTCTATTTCAAGAGCAAGAAAATACTGTGTAGAAGTGCTGTTAATTCATTGATATTTGTACTGCACTGAAATGCTATAGAAAAATGCTTGCTGGGAAAAGGCTGGGGGAAAATCCATAGTTAACACAAGTTTTTCAAAGTGTGTGATAAATAAAGGCTCAGACTGACTACTGATAATAAAAGAAATAGAAGTTTTTAAGTTTGTTTACTGAACACCATATGCCCTGCTGCACTGAGGGAGTATTTTTTCCTAGAAAGAAATGTATTTGTGTTGTATTCAATTTCCTGTGGGTTCTGGTAATAGATTGATACTAGGATGCATATATTTTAGTATGATTAAGGTTGTGAGTTTTCATGGGTTTTGCTCTTGAAATCACTTGGGCTAAATTCTCAACATGCAATGCATTCTTCCCTCTACAGATTTTAAAATAGATGAGTGGATTTAGTAGGTAAGTTCTGAAAATGGAGTCATAATGGAGAAGAGATACACAAGCTTAACTATAGTCAGGAATGTTGCTCACCATTATAAGCCACTGTGAGCAGCTTGCGCACATTGAGTTCAGAGAACTCAAAGAGTTACGTTAGTAACTCAGGACACATGTGAGGGGAAATAGCAAAATGGATGGAAATTGAAAAGGTGTTTACCTCAGGAAAGCTGATACAGAGAGGTAATCTGAAAGAAAAGACCTCATCTGTGTAACAGTCTGTAATCTCTTTTTGAATGCAAAAGAAGGTATTTCATGAATTCAGGAGTGTGATTAAAACTGAAGTGCTTTTTCATATGGTATATAATGACATTATGGAGAAGTTTCTTAAGGCTAATTAAACAATTAAGGCTTAAGATTTTATCTTAAACTTTATACTCCAGGTCTCTTAACTATTTCAGATTTGGATGTGTGGTCAAGCATCTCAAATCTTATATCTCATTTGGTTCCTGCACTTTTCCTTGATGCATTATCTGAACATCAGGTTTGGTCTGAATCAAGTCAGGTTTTGCATTCATGGTCATTGTTATCCACATTTTTTTGTCTCTGTGTAGCATTATTATAGTTAATTTTGATGCAATGAAGTAAGACCATTTTGAATTCAGTGTGGAGCAGAGACAAGCTTATTAGATTCACTGTTTTACAATATATGCCCAAGCCCAAAGTTTCAGTTTAGAGCTATTTGGAAAGTTTATTTCTTACTCGCCTTTACTAAGTTGTGAGGTCTGTACCCAGTGAAAATTGTGACGCATCATCACAGAAGTGTCTTGAGGTTTAATGTGCTTTTTATCACTTGCGTAATTGCTTTTTGTCCATAGGCCTCAGAATTGTATTTCTTAAGTGTGTCCAGGTGGTGGCTTGATTTCTTCCGTTGAAGGCATTGGTTCTAGTTTGGAATTAATTTTTAAGTATGGCTACAAGTCAATGGAACCTCCGTCCTTCCCCGCCCCCACCCTCCCTCTCCAGTTCATTCTGAGAATGTAGTTTGAATGAGCATTAGGGGGATGATGGATTTGTTTGATGGAATTTTTATCTTTTGAATGTTAAAATATTTGAATAATTTTTTTTAGGCTTAGTTTATTATTTGCCTTTGTGCAAAAATTCCTCTTTTTGCTGTCCAGTTGTCACCCTGCAGTGAATTCCATGAGTGTTAATTCTATCATGATTGCTTTATGTGGTCCTCCTAGGAGAATTTCTCTGAAAACCACTGCATTTTCAGTTGCTAGAGACCTGGATAAAACTTTATTACAATTAAACAGGGAACATGGAGAGATGTTTCTTCCTTTCGAACATGGGCTAGTAGGTGGAGGTTTTATGTCTTGCTGGAAGACACTAAAAAACCATAGGAAACCACATGGTTTCCATAGGAAAGTCTCCTAAAGTTAGGAATTAGTGGTCTGGTACTCTGTTACAGTTTTATAGATGCAGGTCCATTACTGCAAATCTTTGACTCATTGGGAGATTTCAGTGGCATACGCTGTTTGTAGCTGTCACTTCATACAGCTTCCCTATAGCATTTTTAATTTATTTCTGTATTCACACAGTTTTCCACATTTTTATCAAAATACTTTTGATCCTGCTTGTCATTTGATTTGGATTATCCCACTGATAAATCCATCTGAGGAAAGACATTAGTTTAAAAAATGAATCATTTTAACAAAAAATATATTGCAAAAGGTAAGATAAAGCAATACACAGAGGTTTTTTTAAATTGTAGCTCTTTTTTTTTTTTTTTAATTTTTATTTTCTTTTTTCTTTTTCCTTTTTTCTCCTTACCTCAGGTCAGATTTGGTCTTCCCCCATCACTTCTGCCACTTCCTGGTGCCAGATTCTTTCTGGGAGGCAATGTTTCTTGTCTTGACTGACAAGAGGTGCTGTCTCTGGTAGGATAAATTATCTTGTTTTCCTTACTTTTATCTTTAATCTCTTATCTTTCACCATCTTATTTCCTTGTCATTGTTCTTTCTTTCCGTTGCTGTGCTCTTCCTCTCCTACTTTTCACCTTAGAGTGTTCTGTGGTGGGATGTTCAAAAAAACCTCGGGAAGCTGTAGACCCATGTGGTGTTCAAATGCAACAGGAGTTTAATGCCTGCCTCTGTAAGCCTCTTTGAAAAGCAAAGCTCTGGTGTTTCTTGGTAGCACAATTATTTCTCACTTGTCTCAGAAAATAGCTATTGCTGAAAATGTTTTCCAGACAGCAATTTCTCTGACCTGTTACAGAAATGAATTTCTTTTTGGTTTTGTTTGTTAGATGAGACAAGGGGCTTTAGTATTGGAAATTTTACTTAATAGTCTAGATTATGACTACTGAATTCTTTAATTATTTCTTGAGGAGAGACACTGTTTACAAAAGTCTTCAGTAACAGTTGGCTCTAGTGTAAATAGTATTTAAGGTCTAACTTCTGTTAGCTTATTGATACTAAAGCAGCCAGTATTCTTGGCTGGAAGTGATTACTATTGGCTAGCTCTCTTAGACTGTATTTACCCTAAAAATTTGAAAGGATGAGGTGACGTGTTTATGTATAAATAGTGTAGAAATGATCATGAATTATTGTGACAGATGGGATAAAACAGTTTGAGAATATCAATATTATAGGATTGTAATTTAGTACTTATTTCTGAACAAATTCTGCACCTCTGCAGACCAACAGAGTTGCTCTCCTGATGCTTGATAATATGGGAGGAATTTCATGACAGTTTCTGGAAGTAAACACCTGGATGTGTGTGTAGAACACCATTAAAATTACTTGGAGGCTGAGTGGAGACATTCTGGAGGTGGCTGGTTGGAGAGCAGTGCTATGAGATGTTAAACAGGTGATACTCTTTGGATACATAGCTTCAAGTATCCTAGTTCCAGCAGTGATAAATCATACAAGATTTTCAAGGTCAGAAATGCATTAGGATATAGTCATGTAAGGATTTCATGTGTGATTGTCAGTAACCTCTACCTTTGCTTCCAAATGAATAATTCTAGTAAGAAACAGTGTTCAGTTTTACTGGTAATATATTTTTGCGTAACTTACCAGTTTAAGTGTGTATTAGCTGTACATGTTTTGAAATCAGTGTTCACCTGGAATGAATTTGAAACTGCTGAGAGTCTGACTAGAAACCTTGGTTGGTTGGACTTTCTTTTGTAATAGTTAGAATGAGATTTGCTCTGAAGAAATCTCTGGTTTGGGCACAAAGGCTTGTCTGTGCTCAGGATACCACCACCTCAGTTTCACTTCAACAAAGTAGATGTTTGAATTATAGCAAATATTTGCATGTGCTTTTAATATAGGCAGGAATGATGAGATGTACGCTAAACACCGTTTGCACTAGGCACAGGTATCATATGTATATCAGTATGCAAGATGAGGTGTGTGTGGTCTCTGCAAGTGGAAAATTTCTGTGGTGAGAACCAGCTTGTGATGCACTGCTGAAACAGGGTCTGTGAGAGCAGCTTCACCAAGAGTAATAGTGATGGAACACAGGTCAGAACAGGACACTCCTAGCTCTGTGACTGCTGTTTCCAAAGGTGCTTCTGACTTTATTGATTTACTTTGCAAAAGTAAATAAGTCCACTAACTTCAGCACTTGAATTATTGTTGTTACTGTTTTTCACAGATAAACCTATCTGTGGGAAGTGAGGTAAGACTGGGAAAGAGAATTCAGGATGCCCTTGAAGAAAGACACCTAAGCTTTGCAAAAGCAAGCCATAGAGAATGCAGAGCTTTCTACGTTATGACTAAACTTTTTCCAGTCTAGATGTGCGTAAGATAGCTCGTATGATCTTCATTCCATACCCATCTCTTGATACCATTTGTACTGCTCTGATAACAATGTCACTAGGTGTAGTTTGATCTCTGTACTGATTCAAGTTGGTTACTTTTGCTGTAAACTATGACCATTTTTTTTACTGTTTAGACTTGTGTTTGTTGACTACATGAATTAGATACATTACAGATTTAGTAAGACAGAGTAGTAACTGTGCAAATGGCTTGACTTATGAGGAGTTCAAATACATATTCCAGTTGTCCCTTAGCTATCTTCAAACTGAAAAGGTGAATAAACTTACTTGTCCTCCTGAATGCAGAAAGAATTGATGCTATGATCTGCAGGTATCTCCCCCAGGTTGTTTTGTCATAAGGCATGTGAATTGCCAGGCAGAATCTGACAGCATACCAAGTGCCCCTTATTCTGTAAGACTTTTGTGAGGGACTGAGAAAACAGCTGGAGATTGTGGTATAGAAGAGTGACTTTATAAGTGAAGATTCTTTAGAATAATTGACATTAGCAAATTTGTAGTAGTAGAGGTTACTACTGATGACATTCTTCTGTTATTCCAAACTGCTGTCTGAAGTTCATTTAGAAACAGAGGATCTGCAGGATGCAAATTCACAAGTTTAAGTGATGATCTCACATTAAAAAAAGCCACAATATAAATGGAGAATTTTAATAGGTATTGGGGTTGGTTTGTTTCTGTAGTGTGTTACAATAATACGCCTGAGTAAGGGTCTTCTGCAGAAACTCAAAGGAAATTTAGAGAATGTGGAAAACAAGACTGGCCACTTGAGAGGAATGTAGGAATGTTGTCAAGAGAATGCAGGGATGCGAGGAGGAAAGCTGAGGCCCCCCTGGAATTGAATCTGGCAAGGGGCATCAAGGACAACAAGAAAGGTTTTTAGCAGTATTTCAATAGAAAAAGGAAGACCAGGAAAAATGTGGGCCCTCTGATGAACAAGGTGGGCATCCTAGTGGCAGAAGACACAGAGAAAGCAGAGTTGTTGAATGCCTTCTTTGCTTCGGTTGTCCCTGCTAAAACCAGTTCTCATGAATCCTGGAGGTAAGAGAAAAGGTTTGGAGAGAGGAAGACTTTCCCTTGGTAGGGGAGGACCAAGTTAGAGATCGCTTAGCCATACTGAACATACATAAATCCATGGGCCTCAATGAGATGCACCCGTGAGTGCTGAGAGAGCTGACAGATATTATTGCTATGCCACTCTGTAATCTTCAGAAGGTCATGGAGAACAGGGGAGGTGCCTGAGGACTAGTGTCACTCCAGTCTTTAAAAAGGGCAAGAAGGATGACCCAGGAAACTACAGCTAGTCTCACTGCTGTCCCTGGAAAGGGGATGGAACAACTTGTTTTGAGATGACATCCAGAACATGGGGAACAAAAAGTTATTGGGAGAGGTCAATATGAATTCATCAAGGGGAAATCATGCTTGACCAGTCTGATAGCCTTCTGTGATGTCATAACTGGCTGGTTAGATGAGGGGAGAGCAGTAGATGTCATGTAACTTGACTTCAGTAAGGCTTTTGACACTGTCTCCCATAATATTCTCATTAGGAAACTCCTGAAGTGTGGGTTAGATGACTGGATAGTGAGGTGGATTGAGAGCTGGTTGAGTGACAGGGCTCAGAGGGTCATGATCTGCACCAGCAGGGTTGAGTTGGAGGCCCCTAGTTGGTGGGGTTCCTCAGGGGTCAGTAGTGGGTCTGGTCTTACTTACATATTCTTCAATGACTAAGATGAGGGGACAGAGTGTACCCTTAGTAAATTTGCTGATGATGCAAGAATGGGAGGAGTGTCTGACACACCAGAAGACTGTGCTGCCATCCAGTGTGACCTGGACAGGCTGGAGTGTTGAACAGAATGGAAAATAGTGAGTTTCAACAAGGGTAAATATATGGTCCTGCACCTGGGGAGGAACAACCCCATGCATCAGTACAGGTTAGGGGTGAGCCTGGTGCAAAGTGTCCCTGGGGAGAATGATCTTGGAGTCCTAGTAGACAGTAAGTTAATCATGAGCCAACGATATGCCTTTGTGACCAGGAAGGCCAATGGTGTCCTGGGGTGCATCAAGAATAGCATGGACAGTAGGTTGAGGAAGGTCATCTTCCCCCTCCATTCTGCCTTGGTGAGGTCACGTCTGGAATCTGTGTCCAGTTCTGGGATCCCCAGTTCAAGAGAGTCAGGAAACTACTGGAGAGAGTCCAGCGGAAGGCAACGAAAATGACTGGGGGACTGGAGCTTTTCTCTTACGAGGAAAGGTTAAGAGAACAGGGGCTATTTAGCCTGGAGAAGAAAGGAAATGGAGGGGAGACCTTACCGATTTCTGTAAATACATAAGGGGTGGCTGCAAGGAGGATGGGACTGGATTCCCTCATCTTTAGTAAGTCATGGATAACAGGAGAGTTGCCTGAGGACTGGAAGAAGGCAAACATCACTCCAGTCTTCAAAAAGGGCAAGAAGGAGGACCCGTGTAACTACAGACTGGTCAGCCTCACCTCCTCACCTGGAAAGGTGATGGAACAACTTATCCTTGGCACTGTCTTTAGGCAGATCAAGGACGAGGGGGTCATCAGGAGCAGCCAGCATGGTTTTACAAATGGGAGATCATGTTTGACCAACCTGATAGCCTTCTATGAAGAACTAACCAGGTGGTAGATGATGGTAGAGCAGTGGATGTGGTCTATCTTGATTTCAGTAAAGCATTTGACACCATCTCCCACAGCATCCTCTCAGCTAAACAGAGAAAGTGTGGTCTGGATGATCAGGCAGTGAGGTGGATTGTGAACTGGCTGAAGGAAAGAAGTCAGAGAGTTGTGGTCAATGGGACAGAGTGTAGGTGGAGGCCTGTACCCAGTGGAGTCCCTCAGGGGTCTGTACTGGGGCCAGTACTGTTCAATATATTCATCAATGACCTGGATGAGGGAACAGAGTGCACTGTCGGCAAGTTTGTTTGGGGAGTGGCTGACACACCAGCAGGCTGTGCTGCCATCCAGCAAGACCTGGAAAAGCTGGAGAGTTGGGCAGGGAGAAATCAAATGAAATACAGGGGCAAGTGTAGAGTCTTGCATCTGGGAAAGAACAAACCCATGTACTGGTATAGGTTGGGCATTGACTTGTTAGAGAGAGCATGGGGGAAGGAGACCTGGGTGTCCTAGCGGACAGCAGAATGACCATGAGCCACCAATGTGCCCTTGTGGACAAGAAGGCCAATGGCATCCTGGGGTGTATTAGAAGGGTTTCGGTTAGTAGGTCAAGAGAGGTTCTCCTGCCCCTCTACTCTGCCCTGGTGAGGCCACATCTGGAATATTGTGTCCAGTTCTGGGCCCCTCAGTTCAAGAAGGACAGGGAACTGCTTGAGAGAGCCCAGCACGGAGCCCCAAAGATGATTAAGGGAGTGGAACATCTCCCTCATGAAGAAAGGCTGAGGGAGCTGGGTCTCTTTGGCTTGGAGAAGAGGAGACTGAGGGGTGACCTCATTCATGTTTATAAATACATAAAGGACAAGTGTCAGGAGGAAGGAGCCAAGCTCTTCTCTGTTATGCCCAATGATAGGACAAGGGGCAATGGGTACAGGCTGGAGCATAAAAGGGTCCACATAAACATAAGGAAAAACTTTTTCACTGTGAGGGCCATGGAACTCTGGAACAGGCTGCCCAGAGGGGCTGTGGAGTCTCCTTCTCTGGAGACATTCAAAACCCGCCTGGACGTGTTCCTGTCTGACCTGCTCTGTGTGGTCCTGCTCTGGCAGGGGGGGCTGGACTCAGTGATCTTTCAAGGTCCCTTCCAACTCTTAACATTCTGTGATTCTGTGACTTTTTTCAGTGGTGCCCAGTGATGAGACAAGGAGCACAGGACGTTCCATTGAAATATAAGGACAAACTTGTATATTGTGAGGGTGATGAAGCCCTGGAACAGGCTGCCCAGAGAGGTTGTGGGATCTTCTCTGGAGATACTTGAAACCTGCCTGTTTGCAATCCTGTGTAATGTGCTCTAAGCAAACCTCCTTTGGTGAGGTGGGGGTTAAGGGAGGTGGACTAGGTGATCTCTAGAGGTCCCTTCCAACTCCAAAGACTCTGTGATTATCCAGCACTTAAGTACTGGTATCAGTTACTGGGCGGTGTCATTCTCACTGCACCTCAAAGCTCAGTTAATATTTATTTCCTGGAAGCATTAGCAATTCAAGGAAAGTAACCAGAAAGCTGAAGGAGTGGTTTGTTGAGAATTAAATGCCAGAATACAGTTATCTAGCCAAGAATAAAGTACTTTGAGGGGGTGATTGATTGATTGAAATGCAGGACTCCAGACTCTGGCTTTCAGGAATACCATGATGTATTTTTTCAGAGCAAATATTTCATGGTAGCAGCTGATGAATAATATTTGTAGGCCTTGCATTAAATACGTGTTGAGCTGCTTCCAAATGTATTTTTCTGTTCTTCTAATGTCCATATTGACAAATTAATGCTTTTGAAGAAAGTAAACACTTCCTTGACTTGTGTTGTATGATACTGGATTAAACGTCCCTAATATATAAGATGATACTGCCTGCACAGTCTTTCATGGTGCTAAGTACCTGGAGATCTTGGCAGTGTATAGCAATTGTAAGGGTCCATACTGTAATTTCTTCCAGCTAATTCAGGAATTCTAGAGAAGCTGCTGGAACTCTGAGAAATGTCTCAGAAATGAGAAACTATGGAGGAAACACTTTGAATGATCTGATGATCTATATCAAGATGAAGCAGACATTACGCAGTGAAGAAGACTAAAGAAGTTGTGTTTAAGTAATAGAATTGCGAATCGTTTTGTCTTCATTGTGCTGCAGATAAAAGGCCTATTCTAATTGCACACAAGTAAAATCGACTCACTATGGGCTGTACCATAGGCTCTAAGCTGCTGTGTGTGATTCTGTTACCTGTACTAAAAGATGTCTGTAAATCCAAAAAAAGCTTCATTATTTTACGTGTACACACGTAAATAATACGCACACAGTATTTCAGTTGCAGTGTTGTACCTCTTTCTTCCTGAAAAATTAATGTACAATTGTGAAGTTTGAGAAGGTACGAGGTACTGAATTGCTTCTGAACTTCATTGCTCTGCTGAGAGATGTCTAGTGAAGTAAGGTAGCTGCCAGCTCTAGCACATGCCAAGGAGTCTAGAAGTATTGCTTACTGTTTCCTGTAAGAGCTGGTGTGTTTTAACAGAGAGATCAGAAAACCTGTTAAAATAACAGCTGGCTTAAAGTTGTACCAAGAATGTGGACATTCACTTTCTACTAAATGGGCTGAAGGTCTCTCCCTGCTCCCCAGTGACACCACCTTGAAGACTGCCAAGGTAGATGGATAAAGTTTCACAGCCATACCCAGCCTTGGTTATGGTTATCTGTAGAAGACTGTGCTGGTTTTGTGATAAAACTGGTGGCATGTTTGACATGCATACCCAAACCAAACTTGAGAATCCAACACGGTGTGCAGTGAAGCAGTCTTAAAAAATATTTGTGTTTACAGAAGGTACTAACTATAGAAAAAGGAACCATGAGGGTGAGTAGTTTTGTTCATAAACATCTGAGAACTTGAAATAGCTCAGCAGTGTAGTGGACAAAAACTACCTTACTGTGTAAAATTGAGGCAGACTGCAGGGGGAAATGGAAAACAGAGCTTATAAGGTAGTCTAAAAATGTAAAGAAAAAGTTGTGGGTTTTGGTATTAGGTCTGTGCACTCTGCAGCACTATGTGCTTCCAAGGTGCAGGAAATGAGGTAAAATTGTCTCTACGTTCTCTAGCTTAATTATCTAGGTTTTTTTCAGTAGTATGTTTATATTATAGCACTCCTTTTTTTTCTGATAGGCAGATCATTTGAAAACTGCTTTCAATGAAGATCTATCAAATCTATCAGTACAGTTGATTTTTCACTTATCCTTAAGATACTGTTTCATGCATTTTGTAACTGCAGCATGGCATCTAAGCCCATAGTAAGGAGTACTGAGACCTAATGGGTTTTGACACTCCCTTTCTTGTTTCTCAAATTATGAAGTGAGGTATGTTTATCTGTTTTGATAAAATGCTGCATGAGGCACCTGCTTTGTTCTTGTAGTTTAGCAAATAAACATCTCTATAAATTGCTGTCTGTTATTTTCATTTAGAAAAACATTTTTTGTTAAAGCGTAATTTCCTAGTTTTTAGAACTCTGTGGGAAATAAGATTGGGTTGGTTTTTTGTTTTTTTGTTTTTTTTCCCAGTTGCTCAGCCATTAGATTGGGTTCCTGTACTAAGTGTTCCTCTGCAACTGTAAGGTTCAGACTGATTTCATCTGGCTGTTGATCACTTGTGCAAATGCAGCCTTCCAAATGTTTTTGATGTTGTCTAATTCTGAATGTCTTGTTCTAGAGCAAGGCTAAGTGACACTGTCTCCTATTCAGAGTAGGACTGAGGGATAGCAGAAGGCTTTTGTCTGAACCAAGGTGTTTTGGTACCTGTCTCACTCTTGTGGTGCAAGTCAGAGTGCTTGTCAGTTTTGCTCATAAAAAATAATATGAGGCTTTGAGACATCCAAGTTTTGGCATGATAGAAGAAATCTCTTTTTTTTTGCCTTCATTTGCTTTTAAGTGTTTCTACCTGCAACAAAACAGTTACATTGAAACTGCAGTGATTATTTTGTTTAGAGTTGTTTCCACTCTGACTGAAAATAAGTTCTCTACATACTGACCTTAATGTACCTTCAGTTTCTATACAGATAAATAGTGATTGTTTTTTCTCTTTGCAATTGTAGGTGTCTGCTTTCAGTTCTATGAATATAAATGAACATTCCCTTACTGTTCTGAAATGCCTTAATATGATTGGGATTTTATGGAAACATAATAGTGAAGCTGATGAACTTAATTTTATGTTTTCTACAGTAAATCAATCCCTTGTTATCTGGCTTGACAGATTTGTACTCTTTTTCTCTTTTCTTTCTTTTGATACTTGACCCAAGTGATGCTTTCCTTTTTAGTGCATTAGATTAAAAAAATGCGTAGTGTTTTTCCTGAGACTCACATTTACTTTGAGGACAGATTTTAATAGAAATACTTTTTTTAAAGCACTTTTTTTTAACTTAAAAAAAAGCAAAGAATAAAGCTCTTATTTGAGAGATTGAGCTGTCTACAGTAAAAAGAGTAAGTACTGAAGATTCATGAACTGTAAATCTGTGATGGCTGTTAAGTGTTTAGCGATTGAAAGCTATTGAGGAAAACGATCTGATTTACTATTTTCAAATAGTTATGATGATTTTAACTTATTCTGAAAAGTATGTCGGATGTATGTGTAAAAGATAAGTGGAGCCATCAGGGAAGTGTTCAGAAGGTAATACTCTGATAATCTTTGATTCTTTATGGTATAAGATAAAAAGAAAAAAGAAACTACAAGTAATAAAGTTAAATGAAACTCTTCCTAATGAGAAAAAGAGAAGGGTCGGCATTTGGTGTAACCTAGTTGCCAATCCAGCGTATGTATGAGCAACCAGCAAAGTAGTATGTGCAATGGAGAATCTGTAAGAAAGGTGAAAAGGAATAAAATAAACTCAAACCCTGACCAGAGGAGGCATAAAACTTCCTTTTGCTTTGGCTTACTGCATTTGTCACAGAACTTTTCTGGTGATTGTGAAGAGAGCCTGTAAAGTTTTAAAGTGTTCTTGTGCTCTGTGAATTTAGCTGGGTGATAGGGAGGAGCCTTGATATAGCTGCCTGCTTTGTATAAGACATTGCTGGTTTATTCAGTGGAGAGACACTTGTTCTTGTTTCCCTCCATCTCCCAGCTGCTTTCTGGATGTGTTTTCCTGACACGAAAAGTCTGTGTCTTAACAGAACTCTTTACTGTAAGTCTTAGTTCTCATGAGTCATGTTGTAATCAAAAGGCATTACTACAACAGCTGGAACACTTGCTGCATGAAAACTTTTTGTCTTTCACTTCTAGCTCTATGGTTGCCCAGTCAGTACTGCCTGCTTCCTACATTACTGCCTGTGCTAGATCTTGCCTCTTTTCTGTGCTGCAGGGAAGAAGAGCTTGCCACATTTGCCTGTTTGGGAAATGTTTAAAGTCAGGAGTGAGTCTCGTGGTGGCATACGACTCGGTTCTCTCCCATGCCTGACAGGAGATGCATCTTGTTCCCCTTGTTTTTCCTTTTGCCACTCTACTTAAATAACACACTAAACCAAATTATGTAAAGGTTTATTTTCTGAGAAGGCTGCCTCTTAATTATTGCAGGGCTCAGTGAAAAAGTACCAGTTCTTCTGATTAATTTGTGTTTAGGATTTCTCAGTGTTTCTTCATGTTTCTTACAACTGTAAAACTCCTCTGTGTGTGATGTTCTTCCCTTTCATCTCAGTAGTCTTTCAGTTGGTGTTGCCCTGAACTGCATATTTTTGTTGTCTCTTTAGTCCTGAAAGAAACTCCAGAACCTGGTCCTGGCCTATTAAATGAGAAAATTTGCCATTGATTTTACTAGATAACAGTATTTAGCCCAGTGCTGCCAGTGTTATTTTCTTTCCCTGGCACTGTTGACAGTTTCTGCACTTTAAGTATTTTTCTGTTAATAGAATTCACACGCTATTTGCCATTTTCCAGATTAACAGAGTTCTTAAATAAGATCATGTCTGGTGCCAGTTCTCTTTGCTGCCACATTACAAACTTTCTGCACTCTGATCAATGTGTTACAATTTGTATAATTTTTAATCTTTTTACAGTACCTTAGGAGGCTTTCATGCTGTGATGTTTTTGATGGTCAAATTAAATTTTCTTAATTGAATCATAGAATCATATTTGGTTGGAAGAGACCTTTAAGATCATTAAGTCCAACTATTAATCCAGCACTACAAAGTCCACCACTAAACCATGTCCCTCAGCACCACATCTACATGTCTTTTAAATAACTCCAGGGATGGTGAATCCACCACTTGCCTGGACAGCATGTTCCAGTTATTTACAGCACTTCTAGAGAAGCAATTTTTCCTATTATCCAGTGTCTCCTGTCACAATTTGAGGCCATTTCCTCTTGCCCCATTACTTGTTACTTAGGAGAAAAGCCTGACCCCCCCCCCCCCCCCCCCCCACCTCGCTACAACCACTTTTCAAGTAGTGAAAAGGGAAGTAGGGAAGTCTCCCCTCAGCCTCCTTTTCTGCAGACTGAACAACCCCAGTTACCTCAGCTGCTCCTCATAAAACTTGCTCTATCTAGAAGACCATTCAGGATCTTCACTGCCCTTCTTTGGACACACTCCAGCACCTCAGTGTCTTCCCTTGTAGTGAGGGGTCCAAAACTACACACAGCATTCAAGGTGTGGCCTCACCAGTGCTGGGTACAGGGGGACAATCACTCCCCTAGTTCTTCTGGCCACGCTATTCCTGATACAGGCCAGGATGCTGTTGGCCTTCTTGGCCCTCTGGGCACACTGCTGGCTCATATTCAGTCGGCTAGCCATCAAAACTTGCAGGTCCTTTTCTGCTGAGCAGCTTTCCAGACACTCTTCCCCAGGCCTGTAGCATTACCTGGGGCTGTTGTGACCCAAGAGCAGGACCCAGCACTTGGCCTTGTTGAATGTCATACCACTGGCCTTGACCCATCATTCCAGGCTGTCAGATCCCTCTGTAGAGCCTTCCTACCTTCAAACAGATCAACACACCCATTCAACTTGGTGTTGTCTACAAACTTACTGAGGGGGCACTCGATCCCCTTGTCCAGATCATTGATAAAGGCATTAATACTGAGCCCTGGAGAACACCATTTGTGATCAGCCACCAGCACTCTCTGGGCCTGGCCATCCAGACAGTTTTTTACCCACCAAATTGTATGCCCATCCAAGCCATGAGCAGCCAGTTTCTCCAGGAGAATACTGTGGGATATGATGTTATAAAAGCTTTGCTTTTGTTCAGGTAGACAACATCCACAGTCTTTCCCTTATCTGTCATAGAAGATGATCAGACTTGCCAAGCAGGCACTGTCTCCCATTAACCCATTCTGACTGGGCCTTGTCACCTCTTGTCCCATATGTGCTATGTGATGGCACTCAAGATGGTCTGCTTGATAACCTTCACTGGCACTGAGGTCAGGTTGACAGGTCTGTAGTTCCCCAGATTCTCCTTCTGGCCCTTCCTGTAGATGAGTGTCACATTTGCTAACCTCCAGTCCACTGGAACCTCTCTGCTTAGCCAGGACTGTTGGTAAATGATGGAAATTGTCTTGGTGGGCACTTCTGACAGCTGCCTCAGTACCACTGGGTGGATTCCATCTCGCCCCATAAACTTTACTGTGTCTAAGTGGTGTAGTAGGTCACTGAGCTATCTTCCTTGTAGACAAGCTTGTTCTCCTTTATGGAGGGTGGCAAGGTATTCCACTTTGTTAGGGTGTTTTGCATCATAAGCAGTATAGTACTTCTTGGTAAAATTATGTCGACAGTAAGTTCAGAGTTTTCAGCATCCTCTGGAGCAGTTTCTGGTTTATGTGCAAGGTGTCTCAGCAGTATATTTGGTGAGATGAAGGAACAGGTGGATTTGTATGTAAAATGTTTACGAAGAAAGTGATTACTTTTTTTTACTGTTTAGAGAGAGTATATGTTTAGTATTAACAAGAACCAATTAGGTTCTGTAGAAGCACACACACACCACCTTATTTTGGCCTATTTCAGGTCAGAATAAATTAGCAAAATTTAAACATTTTACAGAAGTATTTGTATATTGTCTCCTTGTTCAGTAATTTGGTACTTGGGCAAATGATCTTTATGATTATTTTTGGTCAGTGATCAATAAATTCATGTTGATGTATTTTGGTTGGATTTTTTATTGAAAAATATTTAAAAGAAAGTTACATGCGTAGGGTTTACTAGTTGGCTGTTACGTAATACATCTAGGGTTGTAAGAAAACTTCTCTTTTTCAGTCAGTTTTAGCTAAGGTGGTATGAAACCACAAGTGTTTCTGAGGTCTGTTTTAAAAAAGTGAAATGTTCATTTATATGGTTATATTTATTGATGGTGATAAAGTTGTTCTTGGACCTCCTGTATAAGTGTCACTGGTTACATGAGATAGCATCTGTTGGGCATTACGGTCAGTACATGTGCATTAGCATGGAACCTGCATATGAGAGCTGTAAATCCTAAAGTAAGACTAGTTAGGATTTTTTTAATTAATAAATTGAATAACTACAAATACTTTGTTAGCATTTTTATATGTTTTTTTAAGGAGTAAGAAGAGCCCTACTTGTTATGTTTAGCTATTGTGGCCTTCCTGTCAAGGGCCTGGAGCAGAGATGTTGAGTGATTTCCCCCGCCCCAGTATTCAATGAATTTGAATTTTTGATGATGTTTTAGGGAAATATAAATGGTTATAATGGTCATCTTGCTCTTTGGCTGATTTCAGTACTACATTATTAAATTAATGTGTAATCAAATAGAAATGGATGAATTGACTTACAAAGGTTACAAATTCAAGTTAGGAAGCATCAAAAGAAACTTAACTATCACAAGTTTATTTCTTCCCATCCTTGCCCATCAGCCTTAAGATAGCAAGTTTAATTACATGGCTAGATATTAGTTTGTGTCTGGGACACTCCTTCCTGACTGCTTTGGTGCACAGGATGAGGATGCAATAGACATGTATTCTATTGCACATTTGTAACAAGAGTTAAGAGGCAGTCAGCTGTCCTAGGTTCTTGTAGTGTCAGATTTGGAAGGTGTGATGAATGCATTGGGGTATTCCACGTAGAAAAGGACAGTTTCATGGGAAAGGCAGGTGACTCTGGCTGTGGGCAGCCATCCTCTCTCTCTCTCATGCATGATTCCTATACAGTGTTGAGCATGTTTTGCAGTGCTTACTAATCACTTGTTCCTGATGCGTGAGATGACTGAAATCATTCTGTGTGTAACTCCCACAATTTGGCATGTGAAAGCAAAAATGGAAAAATTCTTCTGGTAGCAGACTGACACTCATGTTAGGATGAAGGCTGGAACTTACTAGGCCAGCTGCACTACTTGAGCCTTATTTTTAGGCAAGTATCTTATCTCTAGACAAGTACCAGACACTGTGCAAGTGGACTTCATGAAATTTGTTGAAAACACGGAGATGAGAAGATTTGGGATTCTGTTTCTACTCCAGGCTCTGGAAAGGAAGGAGTGCTGTTCAGAAAGCAAGAGCTTTTTTGCCCTTCTAGTCTAATGTTGGCCTAATTGCCTCCCTTTCCTCCCCCTTTCTTTCCAATTCCAAACCAACATCAGCTCTGAATGCAGCATTAATCCTACTGTTGTTTTTTGCAGACTTGCCAGTCTGGTTCCTTCTCCTTGCACTCTGCTATAGGAAGATACTGCATGTTCAGCCCTATTTCACAAAGGATGTGTGAGAGGAGGGAGCATTTTTAGTGACTTCAAGGGTATGGCGGGTGAATTTTTTAAAGTTCATCAGTTGCATACTGCAACTGTATGCTGAATGTTGTAGGTCTCCTGCATGTTTGTTTCCACAGTCTGCTTTGGTAAACACATGAGGGAAAAAAAAAGTAAAATTCAAAGTTCTATAGTTTGTCTGAATTTCTGGTGAAATTTTCACAAAGACAGCAGAAGTTTCTGTTGCTAGAAATTAACCACTGCAGTTACACAGTAGTATGAGTTAAGAGATGAAGCTATTAAGGTAAGAAACATTTGGCATTTCTTTTTTTTTAATGCTATCAACTGGTATATATTTTCCTACCTTCACTCTTTAGAACCAAGTGAACCACTTAAGTAGAACATCTTGATTGAAGGCCTGGGGTTGCCATGTGGCATGTACCAAATTTATTAAAACCCAAACCAACACTGAAAGAGCATCCTGCACTAAAATGTATCAGATGCCTATTAAAAGTAATGTTACTGCAAGCTTCAGAATACAAAAATAAAATGCAGTATACAGTTTTGCAACCCTTTGCACCACAAAAGAGGCAGCATAACTGTTTAATTTTCACTTGCATGCTTGAAGTTGCTGTTTTTTGAAATGTAGAAACCTCAAGTTTGTCTAGTCCCCTTGGAATTCAGTGGTACCCTTGCATGTAATTCTGTAAGTCTGAGAAGGGTGAACCCTGTTAGTTCTTCAGGTAACGGAGGAGGAAATGCCTAAGTAACTGGCAGTTTCACTCTGGGGGAGAAATAATTTACAGACTAACTTTTTGTTTATGTTGGACAGTAAAGAAATGCAGTGATCCTCACTTTGAGCACTGATGAATTAAAAACAGTACCTGATTTGCAGGCCAGAAGATTGTTTTCTTTAACATGTAGCTGCTGACAGGAACGCTAAATGGTAAAACTATCCATGAACCTTCTGTCTTCCAAAGTGTTGCTAGAACAAAGGAGTTTAATTTCCAGGAATAGCAGAAAAGGATTAACTACTGCTCTCAGGAGCTAAATGTTGTTGTCTTCACCGTTTGAATACTTCAGGCTTCATATGTTTTATAGTGATTAGTGGATGGCATTTTCTCTGAAATTTCTAAAACTTCATCAATACTTTGGATGTACTGTTTACATTTAGCAGCTTACCTTGTTTGAGGCAGGAACATATTTCAATGTCTCTGTATAACTTATCTTTGACCATATGTTCTTCGTAAGAAAAACACCCTGCAGAGTCCTCCAGTTTCTGAATCAATTTTCATCTGGGACAGATTATAGGGGTTTTAATATTATTATTCTGATTGTCCATAGTATCTGGGGAGGCCAGGAGGGGAAAACCCCCTTTGGTCTCTACAAATGGGTGTCTGTTCAAGGCAGTAAAGGCTTGGGTCATTCAGGATACTTTAAATTGATGTTACACCTTAGCTTTGCTTGTGATTGTAAAACCTAATCCTGGTGTAGTATTTGAACCACGTGTCTGTCTAGCATTATTCTTCCTGTTATGAAATCAGATTGTGTTCCTTCTGGTCTCTGTTGATCCCAGCAGAAGCTGCTTTCATTTTAGTTAATTTCTAGCAAGACTAATTCTGTGTCATAACAGAGTTATGTTTGACCATCAGGATCAAAGCATGGAAGGTCTTGGGGAGGGGGCTTGTTTGGGTTTGTTTGTGGGTTTTGTGGTTTGGTTTTAAAAATCATCACTTTTCAGCATGTTACATCTAAAAAGCTTCTGAAGTCATTGGTTTGGATTAGGTGAAGATACGGGATGGCTTGGCATAAAAGTAGTAAGAATACTGTATTGAAAGGTTAAAACACACTTATTAATGGAGCTGTTGGATTTCTCCTGATTCACTTCACACAAAATGTGAAACTGGAGAGACTCAGACAGTTGATACTGTTGAAGAATACTACTGAAGAAACTTTCAAAACTTGACTTTCAGATTTAGAGGTAAAGTGAACAAAAACTCCGTAGGCTTTTAGCACAATGCTACCCTCTAGTGTTGCATTAAATTCCAGCATTCTATGGGCTAGGTTTTAAGTAGACGTGATATGCACTATATGTGGGTATTGGTATAGCAGTAACAAAGTGGGGAAAAAAAAATTCTGATAATGTAATCTGTAAGTGAAATGGGTATTTCTTACTCTGGATCATTCCGAATCATTGCTTTGCAAGAGGTGAGTCAGACATTCCCATAGCGTAGCAACAGAGTTAACAGGGTTTCATTCAAGGATTCTTTTAAAATTCCATAGCATTTTGTGCAAGTCAGAAATGTATGCTGTCTAAATCCTTGTCACACATTGTTCAGGTTCTTCTGTTGGTTGGTTGCTTTTATTCCCTGCTTCAAAGTGAATCCCTGCAGACCATGTTTTCTTCTCAAAACCTCAGATAAATACGGATGCACCCAGTTTAATCCAACATTTCTTGAATCTATAATGTACCTGTTGTATTTGAAAATGTAAGGTAAATGCAGGGATATATTGGATAGAGATCTGGTGAAAGACGTGCTGTGCTAGCTAGAATATTTTATCTATGAATGTTTGGGGGTTGTGTAAGGAAAAGAAATGAACTTTTGGAATTTGAGCAGAGATAAAGATTAAAGAAAAATTTAAACAAAAACTTTTATAAGGAAGTAAGAGTTTTCTGTGATAGAAAGAGTAGGGTGGGAGGAGATTATTTGTCTGGGTGTTTCAGTTTCCAGATTCAGGCTGGATAGATGAAGTTTTGGCAGCCAGGTATAGGCTTAAAGAACAAGAAGAATAAATGTAACAGATCAGACTTTGGTGAAACTGTTGTAAAAAGGGAGGAATAAGTTTTGTATCTTCTGGAAAAGAGGTCCTACTGGATTCAGAGGAAGGTCTGGGGATTTAAACATTGGTTTAGCTTCCAAACTGAGGCTTTTAATTTAATTATTTTCCCTTTTGTGGTTTTCATTCTTTGTTACTCTAAAGGATGTAAAAGTAACATGGTATAAATCCCCTGCTGTCAGCTTGTTTCTTGAAGGGAAGTATGCGATAGTTGTGGCAAAATATTAACCTTGGGAGATGTATAAAGCATGCTGTTTCTGTAAACCTTACTATTCTTGCCAACTTCCTCAGCCATAGTGATGTGTTATGATAATGCTAGTTTTTCTGGTCAAATCACATTGTAGACTTTCCAATAATTGATCATAAGAAAAAACTGTCTGTTTTGTTGTACATTTCCACTGGAAATGTACTTAAGCTTAAAATGTAAACACTATGTTATGATTCGTGTTTGTCTGAGTTTCTCCAAAGTTAATATTGCAATGTGTATAGGGTTTGCCGTTTGGAATGATGTAAAGAAGTAATGGCATGAAGTAAAAGTGTAAATGAAAACTTCTTAAAAACACGGCTGTCTTCAGTAGGAACAATCTCTATGTATTGAGAGAACATGTGACAGGAGGAGTATGTTGCAAAGAGGCTTGCATCTGCCTTTAATCAGCTTTTTGGAGTTTAAAGGGAAAACTGGGAAAAATAAGACGATGGAGAATCATGGTTTCATACTTCATCTGGAAAACTGTTGGTGTCTGACATAGTCTCTAGGTTAAACTAGTTTGCTTACTTCATTGTGATGTCTAACTTGCTGATCCACTGTTTTCTAGAAAGTGTAGTAGGCAACAAAAAGACTTGCAGAGTACTGCCAAATAACTGATAAGTGTTCTGTATATAGTATGTGCTGTTGGAGAGTAATGGATGCTGCACATCTATAGGTTTGTAGATCTCTGTATGGAAAATAAGCCAACAAGCCAATTGAAACAATGAAATTGATTCTACAGAGTTAATGAACAGGTGTTCTCAGAAGTTAGGTCACTTTTAGTGTCCAGATCATTGAAGATTATTACAGATCCTTCAGTGTTCATGGATGAAACTACAGAGAAAAGAGAGAAAGATAAAAACAAACCAACCAAAATTAAATCAACAAGAAAATAACCCCCAAACTTTGAAGATAATAACAGAGGCATCCTCAAAATGTAGCTCTTTGAGACTATTAACAAAGGTTCTTGAAATATTTCTTTCTAATACTATTCAATGTAGAGTGATGCTTTCAAAGTAGATAATAAGTGTCAACTAAAGAAATAAGTTCATTATTCGTATAAGCACAGTATTTAGACATTAGAAATTATTAGTTAACGCCTTAGCTCTCCCTGTAGGTAAAGAAGCTAAAGCAAAAAATATGTCTACTGTTCATCTAAAAGTGATGATGCAATTGCTTGAACAAGTAACAGAGATTTAAAAGAAATTATTTATTGTTGCATTCCTGCATTGTATGTGGTAAAACTTCTATTCGGATGCTACAGAGTGCAGTAGCACAACAAAAAAATAATTAAAAAAAAAGATTTAAATTAACACCAATCCTCTGAGTTAGGCTTAAATTGTGGACATGGGTATTTCATTCTGGCACTTTTAATTCTCTAACGTTTTCTAGGCTTGTACCAAGCTGTGAAGAACATGTCTTAGCTGGTGCTGGAAGAGGATGTTGATCAAAATCATCCTTAATTATACAAACTTCTGGGGTTTTTTTGTTGAGGCCCTTAATTTGCTTTTGCAATTGAAGGATGTTGTGTTATACTTGACAGATTACATGATGATGACACTTCTGCACTTAATGCAGTAACCAAAGGAGAACTGAAACCACACAGTGAAAACCAAAAACCTTTGGAAGATATAAAGTCCTTCTCTGACACGTGTAGTGTGATTACCTTACCATGCAAAGAGCTTGAGAAAGAAAGGCCACAGCGAGAACTAATGCAGCCTAACTTCAAAAAAACACCTTAACTTTTATTCTGTTATTTAACATGGAAGAAGGTCGAAATTTCTACCCCACATACAGTATTGGGGATGGCTATGGTGTTCTTCATAATGAAAGTGTTAAGAAGTGGGAAAGTAAAGGCTATAAAGCTAGTGGGTTTTTGTCAGTGGTTGACTTGCTTGTTATTTCTTCTTGATAAGCCATTGTTCCATTTAGCTTTTAAATGTATTTGGCTCAAGATTCCTAACTGAACTGTAAAAATACTAGTCAATGCTACCAGATAAAGTTACTGTAGGAAGGTGCATCCAAAGAGATTTTGTAACTCTAGCACCTGAAATTATAATAGATAAAGTTTGCCTTTATTTTACTAAAAGAACTTAAGAATTTAATTTTGGGAGAGCAGTGTCTTTTAAAGACATAAATACATTTTAAAATTGAGTCTTGTGTCTGCTGCACATAGCAGAGATGGTTGCTCCTTTTAATTGAGGCAATTGTAACAAATCTGCCTCTTATGAAAAAAAAGTGCATTTATTGCTGTTCTAAAGAAACTTTATTTGTTTACAGGTGTCAGCTGTGATGCATGTTTAAAAGGAAACTTTCGTGGTCGCAGATACAAGTGTTTAATTTGCTACGATTACGATCTCTGTGCAACTTGTTATGAAAGTGGTGCAACAACGACAAGGCATACAACTGACCATCCAATGCAGTGCATACTAACAAGAGTAGATTTTGGTAAGTGATCCCTTCAAACTCTAGTATAATTTGCTGCTATGTTGTGTCTATAAGCATAGTATGGGTTTTCATGTTTCTATTTATAATTCACTTCCCCTATTAGTATGTTGAAAATATGACAAAGTTCTTGGCTTCTAGGAAAAAAGCATACTTTCTTTGATTTAGCATACAAGAACTGATGTATATATTTCCTTTTAATTGGTGCCTATATATTTTATTTATATCTTATAGCAGGTTATCAGACTAATAAATGTGCTTATAACAATGACTAATTAATTTCAGTTTGGAAGATGTGGCAGCTTTCTCCCCCAGTATGCTTTACTTAAGTGCCACTATATAGAAGCAAAAAAATCCTCGTGAGTTTTTATAGGAATGTTGATACCTGGTGGTTTGTGTGACCACAGGTACAGCATGGGTGGTGATGGACTTTACTGAGTATAGATTAGTGGCAATGACTAGCATGTAGTGTTCTTGGAACTGCTTTGAAGATCTACTAATTTAATTCTGTAAAGCTGTGTCAGTATTAAAATAAAAACCAAAAAACTTGTGTCTTCTCCTTTTTTCTGTTGTATTAGTGTAAGAGGTTGTAACTCACTAAATAGTTCTTGGGTGAAAAACTGCTCTAAGATGTTGCTTATGCTGAATATGTATTTAATTTTTATGTTAAGCCCATGAGGCCAGCATTTTAATGATTTTATTTATTTATTTTAGCAATTCTGTCTTTATTGTTCTTTACGTTTTGAATTCTTTAACTATGATGAGTTCCTAAAAGCTGAAGTCTTATGAGCTGTAAATTACTACTTTACCTTTTTGATTAAAATAGAAGTAATATCTAGACCTTTATTGTCTTAAAGATTAGAGAATAGGTCTATATATAGATATAGTTATATGGAAACATGCATTTGTTTTCACCAAGTGGCCTTTGAATGAAGATGTCTTTCATTTTCTTTTCATTTTCAGGCCCCCACTTGCCCTAAGAGTGAAATGGGGTCATGATTTCAGAAATGTAAGGTCTAGGAATCCAGATTTTGAAAGGAGAAAATTTAGTGCATTATCAAAAATGCATGCCACCATTTTAGCTTGCATATGTTTCTTCTTTTTTTTGTGTGTGTGTTACTAATGAAGTAAAATTCTCTGTGTGTAGTTTGTTAATTCAGTATTCTGGTTACTGTTTGAGATACACAGTTCAAACTTAGCCCCTTAAAACAGTTATTCTTGGGCATTATATGGAGGCCAAAAGGACTACATTGCTGTAAACATGAGATGTGCATAGGGATAAGAGGACTGAAATATGCCTGGTGTGAAGCTAATGTTAAATGTCAAAGCTTTTGGGGTACTACAGTGAGGAAACTTGTTCTAAACCCTACTCTCTTAAAAAATGACTATCATCAGAAGCAAAGAATGTCTAGGAAATATGTTTTGTTTCTTGTCTTTTGAAAGTCTCTGCTAAATTTATCTTTTGGTTGAATACATTTTATTAGTGTATGTTGTGGGGGCAGAGGGGATTATTTTTTGCTGTTTAAGTCTACATGAAGAACTAGTCTAGAATGACCTATTTCAGAGTTGTCAGGATAGCTGTTTTAGTGAATATTAAAAGTTACCAAGGAAGCATATATTAAATGGGTTAAAAGAAAACAAGCTCAAGAGGAAGATGTGCAACCTAAAACTAAATGTCACAGAAGTAATGAAGTATTCAGTCACTTCCTAGTGACATAAGAAGTCAGATGAAAGGAGCGTGTTTTCTCCTGTATGACAGCATGAGTACGGAGCATTCCTAAGTAAAACTTCAGCAGAAACACAGAATAGAAGGCAGTTAGTATAGGTAGGTGTGTGATTTCTAGTTTATGTGGCTATAGAAAAACTTCAATACTGTTGTCTGTAATCAAGTTTGATTCAAAAGTATGAAAACTGTTTTTTTTAGGAGTAAGCAGAGTTTGCTGATGGTGGGGAGGGAAACGGATAGCTGGTAAAAGATTATTTTTAATAAGGAGAAGGAAGCAGAGTGAAGGATCCTTCTGTCTTGGTTTGAAAGACAGGTGTCTGCCAAGGAAGGCAGGAGTCCCCCTTGGAATGGAAATGCAACCCCCTCCCCTCCGAATGCTTGTAATTTTGAAATTAAGGGGCTTTCAGGCAAAGATATGAGGAATAGGAATAACAGTTCTTTACTAAAAATATATACATCAAGGCAAACAAACAACACTAACTACGTCAGTAACAGCAAACAGCGCCAGGCACCCAGTGCCAGCCTTTCGGGGGCTCCCGGGGAGCAGGGAGGGCGCGATGGTCTCCCCGCCGCTCCGGAGCCAGCTCAGTCCCCACGTGGCAATGGCCGACGGAAAGCCCGCGTCACGAACCCCCTGGGCAGCCGATCCCGGTGTTCAGCAGGATCCTCGGGAGACAGCAGGGGTAGAAGGAGAAACAGGAGATGCAGCAGGGACGACGTCTCTCCAAGCTGATCCCGGTGTCCCGCCGGATCCTCGGGAGGCAGCAGGGAGAGCAGGAGACGCAGTGGGGATGAGTTCTCTGCACCACGAGGGCAGCTTCTCCTCACCTCGAATGCAGGGAGCAAAACAAGAGCCCCAGGGGCTCCACCCAACCCCCTTTATTCGGCTGGCTCGACCCTTCCCCCTGTGGCCAGGTCCTTTTGTCTCTCTTAAGTACAGCAATTTATCTCCTTGACAAACAAGTATGGAAAAATTCTTTAAGAGAAGAAGGAAAACAGAATAACTCCCCAAAACCCCAACACCTTCCCATTGCAAAACTGTTGGGAGCACTTCAGGGGGAAGTCAGTGTCATTTTTTTTTTCCTGATTTTTAAAAGCATTTGTGGGGATCAGATTTTTAAAAGCACGTGTGGGGATCTGAGTCATTTGCTCAAGGTCAGTCTGCAGCTGATGCAAAGGACCCTGTGTACCTCTAGTTCCATCACCATTGTGGTCAGCACTGTCTGTGTGCAGGTAACTGTGGAGTTTGCTTAAGTACTCTGTTCCTGAAGCTATGACACAGTTCAGGTTCATGGTGTACAGCTAATCACGTAGATGATCCTATGTGTCTGGGATTGTTTCAGCTTAGAAAAAGTTAACATTGTTTACCTCCATGAAAATTCTGGTCAATTTTTAGGGTTTCTAGATAGTGTGATAATATTGCAAAGCGTATAGCAAGAGTATGGACTTTTTCAGGTGTTCTGAAGGAGCTTTTGTTGTTGTCTTGATTTTTTTTTTTTTTTTTTAATTTATTACCCCCACCCAAGACTTGGACTAGTATAGAAGCCCATATGAGAACACTGTTAATTTCACTGATCACTAATCACAATTTCTGGCTACACGTGTTTACTCTTGCACCATCTGGTTGGCACACTTGTCTTTCAGGAGTCAATGTATGACCTAGTATTATCTTTGAAGCAAGATGGGATCCAGGCAGTCCTATTGTTCTTCAGGCCACACAAGGAGCACTGGAGAAAAATGCTTTAACACACGTGCAAAGAGTGGTATGCTGCTGTAGCAGGGACAGAGCTTAAAATAAGATACAAAGTCTCACATGTAATTACAACTGGCCTTTAGAGGACAAATCAAATTAGTTTATTTCTGATGGGTCAAAGAGTGGAATTGCAATAGGCATGTGCAGAGAACAGGAATGTGCTTACCAGGCAGTCATTGTGCTTATGTGATTTTTGTAGGACAACTTGTTAGGATAATGGAGAAGTTCAGAGCAAATTTCCCAGTTTTCTTTCTCCCCAAAAAAAGAATCCTAGCTGTTAGAATGCTTTATCATTTTAAGCATTTAATGTGGCTTGCATATTAGTTCCACCATTGAAAAAGGGTTATACTGGCAAATAATGTAATACAAATTGTTGTTAGAATTCTTTAACAAAATCATATTGTGTTGTTTTTATCAAAGTACAGTACAACTGTACCTTCACTTGTCAGCTCAGGTACTTATGTGACAGAAGATACCGACACCTATTGTGCCTAATTCTTAGGCAAAGGGAGCTGCTTACATAATGGTTACCTTGATAATGTGTAATGTGAGGTCTGACTGGAGGATTTGCCAGAATTCAGCTTGATGCCTTTCTGATTTTTTTAATATTTCTTCAGTGACTAGAACAAGATTTGTCTGGTAAAGAGGTATCTTGCTAATTCGGAGCCTCATAGAATAGTCTGGTTTGTTTGGAAGGGGACTCTGAAGACCATCTGATCCAACCTTCTCTTGGAAGCAGGAACATGAGTTGGGCTATGCCATCAGACAAGTCTTCAATATTTCCCTCAATGGAGGTTTTGCTGCTTCTGGGCCGTCTATTCCAGTGTTTAGTTCCTTCAGTGAATGATTGGGTTTTTTGTTTCCCTTTATCCAAGCAAAATTTTCTGTGAGGCAGCTTGTGCCTGTAGCCCATAACCATGCTTCCTTTAGAAGGTTGTACCTCTATATCATTTACAACTGCTTTTTCAGTGTAAGAAGTTTGAGATGAGATGCACCTTGAAGCTTCTCCAGGTTACATGAATTCTATTTCTTCAGCTGTTATGTCAACTTCTTCAGCCCTCTAACTGTCTTGGTGGACACAAGTGCATATGTGTACACACAGCACACATTAAAAACAAACAAAACAACAACAAAGCAAAGCCAAACAACAACAACAAAACCAAACAAAAAAAACACACAAACACCCCAAAACTAGATACTCTGCGGTTTATTTCAATATCTGTCTTGATTTGGGGAGGCCTAAACTGAACCCTCTGTTGTTGGTGTAGCTTAACAAGTGCCAAGTAACATGGGGTAGTCACATCCCTTGATTTGTTGGCCATTCTCTTAACTGCTTTAGCCCAGGTCATTGTTTGCCCTCAGTGATGCTGAGGCACATTGTTGGCTTGTGTTTGGCTTGCTGTCCGCTGGGATCCCCTGGTACTTTTCAGCAGAGCTGTTCTGCAACTAGTTGACTGCCTTTGAGCAGCAGTTGCTGTTCTGGCACTGATCAGTATTGGCAGGCTGCAAATCCTTGCTCATCTGTGTTAGCATCTCTGCTTGTTCATGGTTTCAGCATGTGCTTCTTATTGTTGGAGAGCAATAATACCAGGGCTGCTCCACAGGGAGTAACAAGCCAGGAGCTGAGGGTGACCACAGCACACGTAGGGGCAGTGTCCCCACTGACAAAGTGTGCAGGGCAGGGTTGGTAACAGGAGCAGGTCTTGTTGACAGTCCCAGACCAAGTATAACAAGTCATCTCTGGGGTCCATGCAGGAAACCCACCTAAGGCAGGAGGAGGGCTGGGTCCAGCTGTAGCGTAGTTCATGGCCAGGGCACACCTTAGATATTAGCCCATGGGCAGAATGTGTGTGTGGAGGTCTGCTTTGAGGCTGGCCAAGGCAGCTAAAGCCTATTGGTCTGCTCAGGGCCCTGATACCTGCTGGGGAAGAAAACCACCCAGCTGCTGCTGGACAAATAACTGAATACCTGCTGTGTGATTGCTGTCAGCCCCAGCAGTGTGTGTCTCACACTGAAGCATTAGACCTGTGCTGTCTGGCTGTGAGGCTGAATATTGAGATTGGCAGCTGATGAAACTGCATTAAAAAAAAAAGAGGATGTGCTGTTTTTTTCCTACTAGATGTAGCTGTACTGGAGACTTGCTGAAAGGTTGAAATAGTGATGCTCTGGCTGGAAGGAATGAGCAGCTGTTTCCAGATTCAACCAGACCGGCATTTTACTCCAGTAAATGTGGATTTTGCACTATTTTTTCAGTGAAAAGGTAGAGTTCCAGGTGAGATGAGTAGATGTCAAGAGCAGATCTCTTCGGTCTGTAAAGCACGGCAACATTGGTGATTAACAGACTGTTAGAGTCTAGATGACTATTACAACTGTATCACTATGTATTTGTTTCATAGGATCAGTTGTAAGATCATTCTGGTTGGAAGGGATCTCTGAAGGTCTCTTATGCAACCTTCTGCTCCAGACTGTGAGGTCAGTCCTAGTTAGTCAGTTCTTAGCCCACTTGGGTCTTGAAAACCTCCAGAAATGGAGATGGCACAGTTTGTGTATCCTGTTCTGCTACCTGCCTACATGGGGGAAAGCAAGTTACAATGCCTGGATGAGGCTGACAGCTGCTGAGCTGAGGGGATCACCCCTACTAATATTGCTGTGGGCACATGCCTGGCTTCTGCTTCCTCATTGCCCCACTGCACCCAATGCCATTTCCTCAGAGCTCGTACGCTGGCCCTACCAGCGTTGCTGACCAGGTTTGCCTGACAAGGGCAGGGCTGGGCTAAATTTCATAGATTCCTGTTAGCCCATTCTTTTATGCAAAGGTTTATAAATCGGAGGTAAGTATTATTATTATTATTATGTGGAAGTTCATAGCAGAATATCTGTCAAACTTTAGAATTTTGTTTGGGTGTTTTTTGCTTAGAAAATCTGTAGCAAAGCAAAACTAACAACAGTTTTAAGGGTGCTATTGTTTTGAATAGTATGACTGCTTGATCAAAAAAAATTCAAACAGGGTAAAATTTGTATAATACTAACCTTTTTATGTATATATCAAATTGAAAATGCATTACTTACATGAAGAAAAGCGAAACTAAAATTGCTGACTGCTGTTTGCCTTTATAAGGAAATCCACCTTAACAGGGACCAAGGTCAAGCTGATAGGAAGTATAGTCCTGTATCATCTCTTTGAAAGATTGATTTTTATCTAAGGAATCCTGGAGTACTTCTGTGTCATTACTAAACTCCTGCCAAGTTTAAGAATGTGTTAGTTAGAATGCAAGTGGTCTGTAGTTATAGATGGATAATAAAGCTAACACTGCTCATATTTCTGGTTGAGTTTTCACATTAAATTCAGGGTTGTTTTTTCAATAAAAGCTATAATGACTAGACACTGTTGAGCTTGAAATCTAGCTTCATAAACTATTGTTGAGTCCTCTATACTGATAGAACACTATTCTCATCTTTTTACTCCTACGTATTCTTCCTCTAATTGATAAACACCGTAGGATATGAATCTTATACTTGGGGGGTGTGATTTAGTCTGGTTTACTTTTTACTAAGCAACTTTGTGTTCTAGCTACTTGGAAAAGAGGGCTTTAGAGGCCCACAGGATTTTGAAGCATTACGGACTTCTGCTTTTGTGTAGGTATTTGGAAAGAACCAAAAAATACATTATCTGAAAGATTTCTTTGTGACTAGAAGGGATAATTCTTTAGACAGTTGCATCATAATGGTAATACAACTGCAAACAAAAACAATAATACAGTTGTAGGTTGTCTTGTTTCTGCAGCTATGGAGGTGTGGCCTTTAAATTTTCTCCCGTGCTACATCTAACTGTTAGGGTCTTACTTAGCAAATGAACCTTTGATAGTCAATATGACTGAGTTCATACTTAGGATTGTTATGTACTTGTAAAAATGAAATAGGTCAAGAAATACCCATTCAGTAACTTCAGTGCTAAAATTAGACAAAAAGACTAATGATATCACTGAATTACCAATCGTTTGGTTTGGGTTTTTGGTTTTTTTTTTTTTAATTTATTTTATAGTTTAAAAGAAAACTTACCTGGTGACCTGTATTTCAGATTAGAAAGGGACAGATTTTGATTATAAGACATGGAGAGAGACAAAATTTGAGGAGGAAAAAAGAAGGGAAGTATAAACTCCCAAAGGAAAAAATACTTGAATACTTCTGACAGGTGCATATTTTTATTAGTTTTTCCAGATGAAAGCATAGTTATTTGGCATGTGCGTGTGTGTTTTCTGTGTATTATGATAATGTGTAAGGAGGTAGGAACATGCAGGAGTATAATCAAGAGGCTGGAAAGAGCTCAGATGTTTGTTTGGTTTGGTTTTTTAAATTAATAAATGGCTTATTTCATAGTCTTTAAAAGCAAGGACCAGAAACACAGGATTTGACAGTACTTGTCAAACTTCTCCCTTCTGTGACAGAACAGTGTGCACTGCTGGAATTCTTGACATCTGTACGATCTTGACAACAGTGTATCTAATGAGAAGATATTTTTACCTGCATGCTAATCCGTTTACCACTCTCTTGAGATTGGTTGTAGCCCTGTGCCATCAGAGGAAGTTGGAGTTGGTATTTCTGCCTTACTTGAAAATACTTAGATTCATGAAGTAGTGAGGTTTATAGGTAGAGGCTTTTAGACCACCTGATAACTTTGAGGGATTTTCTTTTCTTTTTAGATAGTGAATGAAGAAGTTACTTTTATATACAAATTCTGCATTCTTTTCTTGCATGGTTTGATAAACTTTCATGGTAAGTTTGGGGAACATTAGCAACTTAAAAGTACCTGCTCTTCATCAGTAGTGTAAAAGTACTTAAATTCAACACACCTAAAGTTTCAACCAGCATGTAACAAATAATCAGATTCCTTTTTCACTACCAATCTTTTATATTACGTATTTGAGACATTTCTAAAACTGCTTGCTGTGAAGAAGTGTTTCAGCTGTGACATAGATATTGACGTGTGGTATCACTGAGGACTTGGAAATTTTGATCTACACTTTTGAGGTACTGTTGAGATTTCAGCTTTTGAAAGCTTGTTTTGCGATGGATAACCCTGTACATGTGGTAAGAAGTGTGGCAGAAAAGTGAAGGTTTGGCATTATCAGCATCAGCGTCATGGGAGACTCTGCTCCTACTGAATACTAGAGAACTATGTTATGTTTGCTAATGAAAATGAAATGTAGTTTGTCTGGTTTTTGTAATCAGTGATTGAACGCTTCTTGTGTAAAGTCCATAGGCTGGTATTCAGGATTAATTAAAATTGCAATTAAATACCAATTAATTTGGCAGTGATTACATTGAAGTACATTTATAAAGAGAGGTTTACATGAACAAAATAAATGATGGTACTGCTTTGAAGTAACCTTTATTTAAACACTTTCTGTTCCAGATTTGTACTATGGTGGAGAAGCTTTCTCTGTAGAGCAGCCACAGTCTTTTACTTGTCCTTATTGTGGGAGAATGGGTTATACGGAAACTTCTCTTCAAGAACATGTTACTTCTGAGCATGCAGAAACATCAACAGAAGTGGTAAGAAGCTTCGGAATTGGCTTTCAGTTGTGGTGGAAATATTTTAAGAAGCATCTCTTCTGGAAAATTGGTATCATCCTCTTCTTTTTCTTTCCTAAAGAATGAGTTCATTTAAATGCTTTATAAGATGACATACATACATTTGATGATGATATCAAAATTTTTCTATGTTCCATTAGTATTGTAATATAATTAGCTTGCTTTATTCTTTTATGGTTGCTGTTTGCTTGTCCTGATGTAAAGGCTGCCATGTTTTCGAGTTTGTTATACGGTAACACACAATTTAGAATGTTTTCATGGTTATTCTGTGTAGCTGTGTCTCTCTTTTCACAACTCCTATGTAATTTCCCGCTCATAGCTGTGCCAGTCATTTGTAACTGTTAAGAGAGGAAGACATGCAGACAGTTTGTCATGTTTTTCAGTTAGGTTTTGCAATGAACCTGGTATTTTTATGTAGTAAAAGTTGTTATTCTTTTGAAACTATTGCTGTTAAAGCAGGGAGTTTCTCCCATCCCTAACCATTAGGACACTTGACATGGTTAAAAATGCACTACGTAAACAAGTGTCAACAGAAATACTTTAATCTGAGGTGTTAGCTCCTGCTATTCTGATTGTCTTTGGGAGAAGGAGAAAGTAGGTTAGCAGAGGAGGTCTTCTCTGGTTAACTGTTGTACCATAGACTCCTAGAAAAAATGTGAATGCTTGAAGTGGATTACTCATCACTAATACATTTTGAAGAAACTACTTATAAATAGGCTCTCTGCTCTGATCTAATTTTCTTAACTTCCAAGGAATTCTGTGGAAGAAATTGAAACTTTACTCTCCAAGACTTCTTGTGCAGAGGAGTGATAGGAGAGGTGGTTTGTCCACCTTTTTGAGACTGAGAGGTGTTCTGGTTCTTAAAAACATACGGAGTGAAACAGTTTACTTCAGTCAGTTGCACTGTAGGATCATATGTTAACTTAGTGGCACCCTGCAGTTTTTATCATCTCTGTAAGTTTAACTTTGCAGCTTTCAAGCATAGCACCAGTCATCATTGAGTTCCATGTTGGGATGACTTTCTTTAGTGGCTTAGAATTGCAGTTTTGATTTCCACCACTTGATGTCAGTGATACATTCCTGACACAGAATGTTAAGATTACCATTTTTTAATTTGACATATCTGTGTTTGCAGCTGTGATTTCTAGAACTGAATACATAAAGACTACATCTGTGGTTCTAGACATCTGCTACTTCGCTGATTCCTGAGTTCTACACTTAAAAATAAATAAATAAATAATTCCTTCCTTTCTGTGAGTCAGTCTGCAGCATTGTCTTATCTTTGCTCCAAACAACGATAAAGGACAGTATTTTAATCCTGTAATAAGATTTTATGTGTTTGTGCTAAGTTTTGAATCTAGCTTGTAATAAATGTTCATTTTGCATGCACATAAAGCTACTTGGGGTCTGCAGTCTTTGATGTAGGTAGTGAAAGACTACATGACTAAAGAGGAGAATATTATGGATTCTACATGTTTGTAGCCTTAGCCTCTCAAGCAATTATTTATTTTTAGATACAGAGTGTGTAGGCATTGCAGTATCTCTGTCCATCCAAAGATGTTTTATTTTATATGTTTATTTTTAGATTTTTAAGGGAATTTTACAGGGATGGAACCACTATTATTTTACAGCCCCCATCTTCCACCCTGCCGCTTGTTTTTCAAAGAGTAAGTCCAGCACGACTGAGTGGAGACCTGCTGGCCAAACTGAAAGTCAAGAAGGAACTTCACAGACAGTTCAAGAATGGAGAGGAATCTTGGGAAGAGTTTAGAGACGCTGCCCAGTTGTGTAGTGATGAGGTCAGGAAGGCCAGGGTGTGGTTGGAGCTCAACTTGTCAAGGAATGCAAAGTATAATGGCTTCTACAGGTGTGTCAGACAGAAAAGGAAGGTCGAAGAAAATGTACCTCCCCTGATGAGCAAGACTGGCAAGCTGGTAACAACAGATAAGGGGATGAGGTTCTCAACAACTTTATTGCCTCGGCCTTCACTGGCAACCTCTCTTCTCACACCTCCAGAGTTGAAGGACCACAAGGTAGGCACCAGGGGGACAAAGTCCCTCCCACTGTAAGTGAAGACAAGGTTTGTGACCACTTGAGGAACCTTAACATATACAAGTCTATGGGTCCAGATGAAATGCATCCCAGAGTCCTGAGGGGATTGGCCAGTGCAGTTGCGAAGCCACTCTCCGTGACATTTGAGAAGTCCTGACAAGTCAGGTGAAGTCCGTGGTGACTGGAAAAAGGGAAACACTGTACTCATTTTTAAAAAGGGTAAAAAGGAGCACCCTGGGAAGTACTGGCCCTTCAGCCTTGCCTGTGTGCCTGGAAGGATCATGGAACAGATCCACCTAGAAGTCATGCTAAGGCACATGAAGGGAGTTGGTCTGAGGCAGCCAGCATGGCTTCAGTAATGGCATGTCCTGTCAGACTAACCTAGTAGCTTTCTACAATGGACTACATCAGTGGACAAAGGAAGAGCAATGGATGTCATCTATCTGAACTTCTTTAGGGCCTATGTCATGGTCCCCCACAACATCCTTCTCTCCCAAGTTGGACAGATGTGGGTTCAATGAGTGGACTGTTCAGTGGATAAGGAATTGGCTGGATGGTCATATCCAGAAGGTAGTGGTCAGTGGCTCAACGTGCAGTTGGAGATCAGTGACAAATGGTGTCTCTCAGAGGTCTGTACCAGGACCAGTGCTGTTTAATATCTTCATTGGTGACATAGACAGCAGGATCGAGGGCACCACTAGCAAGTTTGCAGACAACACCAAGCTGAGTGGTGCAGTCAATACACCAGAGGGATGGGATGTCATGCAGAGGGACCTGGACAAGCTGGAGAAGTGGGCTTATGTGAACCTCGTGAGGTTCAACGAGGCCAAGTGCAGCTGGGTCAGAGCAGTCCTTGTTATCAGTACAAGCTGGGGGATGAGGTAATAAAGAGCAGACCTGTGGAAAAGGACTTGGGGGTACTGGTGGATGAGAAGCTGGGTATGAGCCAGCAATCCACCCATGCAGTCCAGAAGGCCAATCACATCCTGGGCTGCATCACAAGAAGCATGGCCAGTAGATTGAGAGAGGTGATTCTGCCCCTCTGTGCCGTTCTTGAGACCTCACCTTGATACTGTGTCCAGCTCTGGAGTCCTCAACACAAGAAGGACATGGACCTGGTGGAGTGGGTCCTGAGTAGGGCCACAGAAAATGATCAGAGAGCTGGAACAGTTCTCCTGTGAGGACATGTTGAGAGAGTTGGCAATTGTTCAACCCAGAGAAGAGCAGGCTCTTGGTAGACTTTAAAGTGAGCAGCCTTCCAGTACCTGGAGGGGGCCTATAAGAAGGGTGGAGAGGGACTGTTTGCAAGGGCATATAGCAATAGGATGAGGGTAAACGGTTTTAAACTAGAGCAGGGTATATTTGGACTGGACATTAGGAAGAAGCTCTTTACTATGAGGGTGGTGGAACACCAGTTGCCCAGGAAAGTGGTGGAGGCCCCATCCCTGAAGACATTCAAGGTCAGGCTTGATGCAGGCTCTGAGCAACCAGATATAGTTGAGAATGTCCCTGCTTATTGCAGAGCATTTGGACTAGATGACCTTTAAAGGTTCCTTCCAACCCAAGGCCTTCTATGATTCTAAGCCAAATAATTTTTGGTCCATTAAATTTTGCCATTTTTATGTTCCAAGTGGTGCATATAAGTTTACTTTCTGCTGATTTTTCTCAGGTATTTGACATTGGTATGTACAACAAGGTTAGGTTTCTTGCAGGCAGGAATCACATACTCATAGGTTGGCAGAGACATCTATCAGTCATCTTGTCCAAACCCTGCTCAAGCAGAGCCACCTACAGCTGGTTGCCCAGGACCATGTCCAGATAGCTATTTAATATCTTTGAGGATAGAGATTCCACACCCTCTCTGGGTGATATGTGCCAGTGCTCAGTTACCCTCACAGTGGAAATAATGTTTCCTTACACTCATGAAGAACCTGCTGAATATTTGTACCTACTGCTTCTGTCTCTGGGTACCACTGCTGGAGCCTGGCTTCATCCTCCTTTCATGTTCTCTTCAGGTATTCGTGTACATTCATAAGATCTGCCCATTCTATAGTGGTCCCTCTCCAGTATGTGCATGTCTGTCTTGTTTGTGGAGCCCAGAACTTGGCACAGCATTCCAGTTGTTACCAGCGCTGAGGAGGAGGGAAGGATCACCACCCATGACCTGCTGGCAATGTTCTTCCTAATGCAGCCCAGGACACTGGTAGCTTTCTTTGCCACAGAAGCACATTGCTGGCTCATAGTCCACCGGGACTCTCAGGTCCTTTTATGCAAAGCTGCTTTCTAGGTGGGTGGCCTCTAGTGTGCACTGGTACCTGGGGTTGTTCTTCCTCAGGTGCAGGACTTTTTCCTTCCTCCTATTAAACTTCATGAGGTTTCTGTGGGACCATTTCGCCAGCCTGTTGGAGCTCCCTCTGAATGGCAGCATGGTTGTTTGGTCTATCAACCACTCCTCCCAGTTTTGTGTCATCAGCAAAGTTCTCGCTGATCACCACCCTCTGAGATCAGCCATTTAAGCCAGTTTCATAATACCTCACTGTCTGCTTATCTAGATTGTGCAGCAACAGCTTGTCTGTGATGGTCCTATGGGAGACAGTGCCAGAGGCCTTACTGAAGTCCAGATAGACAATATCCACTGCTCTCCAGTCATCTGACAGGCACTTCACAGAAGGTTATTAAGTTAGTCAAGCATGACTTCCCCTTTGTCAAGTCATGCTGACTACTCTTGATGATTTTGTCTTTAATGTGCCTGGAAATGGTGTCTAGGATTAGCTGCTCCATCACCTTGCCAAGTACTGAGGTGGGCTGACTGGCCTGTAGTTCCTGAGATCCTTCTTCTTAACCTCATTAAGACAGGAGTCACATCGACTTTATTTCGATCCTCAGGCACCTTTCCCAGGTGCCAGGATTGATCAAAGGTTATTGAGAGCAGCCTTGCAATCAAGTCTGCCAGCTCCCTCAGCATTTGTGGGTGCATCCCATCACAGCCCATGGACCTAAGTATGTCCAGTTTACTTCAGTATTCTTTAACCTAATCCTCTTCCACCACGGGAAGGATTTCCCTATTCCAGGCTTTCTCCCTGGTCTTTGGAGCCTGGAATTATTGAAGGCTGGTCTCGCTAGTAAAGACTAATGCAAAGGGGGTATTCAGTACTTCAGCCTTTTGTGTGTCATAGAATCATTTGACTGTAAGAGACCTTTAAGAGTGCCAGGTCCTAAACATTAACTCAGCACTAAACCATGACCCTCAGCACCACATCTACAGGACCCTTAAATACCTCCAGCAATGGTGACTCCGACATGTACCCAGGCAGCCTGATCCGGTGCTTGACAACCCTTTCTGTGAAGAATTTTTTTCTTCATATCCAATCTAAACCTCCCCTGGTGCAACTTGAGGCCATTTCCTCTTGCTGTATCACTTGCTACTTGGGAGAGCAGACCAATGCCCCACCTTACTACACTCTCTTTTCAGGCAGTGGTAGAGAGCAGTTAAGATTTCCCCTGAGCCTCATTTCCTGCAGACTGAAAAACCCCAGTTCTCTCAGCTGCTCCTCTTAAAACTTCTTGTCTAGACCCGTAACAAGCTTTGTTGCACTTGTTTGGATGTACTCCATTACTTCAATGTCCTTCTTACTGAGAGTGCCCTCAATTCCCTCATCTGGATCATTGATAAAAGCATTAAAGAGAATAGTCCCCAGTACTGAGCCCTGGAGAACACCACTTGAGACTGGCTACCAACGGGATTTAACTCCATTCACCACCATAATTTGTTATCCATTAAAGTGTACACCCATCCAAGCCATGAGCAGTCAGTTGCTCCAGGAGAATTCTGAGGGGAACAGTGTCAAAAGCTCTATTGAAGTCCAGGTAGACAACAGTCACAGCTGTTCACTCATCCACTACACTGTGTTACCTTGTCATATATAGAAGGAGATCAGGTTCTTGAAGCCAGACCTGCCTCTCATAAACCCACGCTGAGCAGGCCTGATCACCTGGTTGTCCTGTATGTGCTGTGTGACAGCACTCAAGATGATCTGCTTCATAACCTTCCCTGGCACTGAGGTCAGGCTGACAGGTCTGTAGTTCCCTGGATCCTCCTTCAGCCCTTCTTGTAGATGAGTGTCACATGTGCTAACCTCCAGTCAACTGGAACCTCCCTGGTTAGCCAGGACTGGGACTGTTGGTAAATGATGGCTTGGTGAGTACCTCCACCAGCTGCCTCAGTACCCTTGGAGGGATTCTAAGTGGTGTAGTAAGCAGGTGCCCCATCCCTTGAGCAATAGGCCCACATTTTCCCCAGTTGTCTTTTTGTGGCCTAAATACTTACAGAAGTCCTTCTTGTTGCTGTTGACACTTCTTGACAGATTCAATTCCACTTGGGCTGTAGCCCAAGATAATGTTTCTATATTCCTCCAAGGTTACCATGGGAGAGTAATCTCTCTATGCTTCCTTTTTGTCTTTGAGTTTGGCCAGGAGCATCTTGTTCATCCAATTAGGCCTGCTGGCATTTTTGCCTGACTTCATGTTTAATGAGATGGAGTGCTCTTGAGTTTGGAGGGGATGATCCTTGAATATTAACAAGCTTTTCTGGGGCCTCTCTACCCACCAGGGCCTTATCCCATAGGACTCCTTCAAGCAGATATTTGAAGAGGCCAAACTCCTCTTCCAAAGTCCAGGGTTCTGAGCTTGTTTTTCCTATTCCACTTGCCTCAGGATCCTGAACTCCACTATCTCAAGGTCACTGCAGCCAAGGCTGCCTTTGACATTCACATTCCAAATGAGTTCCTCCTTGTTGGTGAGTCTGAAGTTCAGTGGACCATCTCCCCTCCTTGGCTTCTCTGTCACTTGGAGGAGGAAGTTATCATCGGTACACTCCAGAAGCCCCCTGGCTTTCTGTCCTACTTTGTTGTCCCTCCATGAGATATCAGGGTGGTTGAAGTTCACCATGAGGCCCAGGGCCTGCAAGTGTGAGGCAGCTCTTATATGTCCATAGAGGACCCAATTCATTTATTCTTCCTGGTCAGGTGGCCTATAGTAGACACCCACTATAATGTCACCTTAGTTTGTCCTCTGTTCCCAAGCCGTAAGCTCTCCATCAGCTATTCTTCCATCCCCAGGAAGAGCTTCATGCACTCAAACTGCTTGCTCATATACAGCCCAAGGCCCCTTCATCTCCTCTCTGGGGTGTTCTTACTGCTCCATTGTAATGCTCCAGTCATGGGAGCCATCCCAACACATGTCTGTGATCCCAAGAAGATCATAGCTGTGCAATTGCATGCACATCTCTTAACTCATCATGGTTTTCCCCATGCATTAGTATACAGGCACTTTGGAGAGGTGCCCACAGCATGTTGAGGTCTTGGAGAGGAACTCTAGGAGGAGAGTTTGATGATATTTCCTCAGAGGTGATAATTTTAATTCTGGGTACTTTAACTGAAAATTATACTGGTGTCTATGGGCATAGTCATAAGTTTTGTGATTGATTAAATCTCTAAGGTTACCCACTAAAAATAATAAATCTAAAAGTACTAAATTTTTGGTAATTACCAGTATTTCTTCACCAGTAAATGTCCAAGAGTGTAATGGTAAGCATTAGATGGCAAGTCGAGAAGAATCTGGCTGTCGGTATGATGATTGTTGTTGATGTTGAGTGTCAGGTCAGTCAGCTGTTCCAGATAGAACGCAGCATTCAACTAGAAGCCTACAAGCATTGTAAACAGAAAAAAAAAAAAATTAAGAAACTTCATCAAATGTAATCTTTTGAATCTCATTTCAGAACAGAGACACAATTTTTCTGTTATTGCATTGTACTGCAGCACTGTTCTCATGTTCATCAAGGCAGTGACTGGGTTCCTTGTGCATGAACTGTAAGGACTAGGTTGTTGATACATTGCTAATACAATTGACGAGAGCTTTTCTTGCAGTAAAGAAATAGTCTGAATGATTCCTGTATTCCTTGAAGATTACAGTATCTCTTGTTGAAGTTACAGGAATACTATCACTTAGTGTGGTTACCTGGTATGTAAAAAGGGAGGTAGTTGCAATACGAACACACTTGAACTGGCTGGTGAGCATGATTGACTTAGGACTTTGCAGTCATCTTTTGTAGAAACACTTCCTAGTCAGAAAGTTCTTGGAAGTTTAGTTCATGTTTACAATCAGGGTTAGGATACTTAGCTTGTTTCTTAGAACTTATTCTTAGATGATGTTTTTCTGAGTACCATGTCTCTTCAGGCAAATATGTGCAGTTCATAATGCCTTTATCCTGTTAGCAAAAGAACTCTATTTTTCTTTGTTGCTTTCAGAAGGGTGTTGTTCTTCTAATGTTCAAGTTCTGTTTTCTTCACTGGTTAAGTGAAAAGAGACTATTTTAAAGATGTTGTCCCTTGGTATGGCATGAAACATTCTTGAAGATTAAGCAGCTTATAAATGAGTTTATGGGCTTTTGAAACATCTGTCCAATATACATTCATTCATTCCTGTGTCTCTACAGGATAGTCGCATATATTGGCATAATTGACTATTCATTATACTGTGCTGTAATAAGATGCCTTTGCTCTGTACTGTGTCTGCTTATGGCTTCTGTAGTGGTGAAAAATCTGGGAAGAGGAGTTTTGGGAAGAGAAATTTTGAACATTGAAAATAAAGGGGAAGAGATTGTAGCAAAAAGCTTTTAAAATGTCTGGCTGTGATTTTACAGTAAGCTTACTTCAAGGCCTTGTCCTTACCCTCCGTAAGAATAAGACAAGTGTGTGTGCTATTATATAGGTGTTCTTAATGCCCACAGTCTTTTGAGATCTGCTGTCAACAACTTGAGTATGTGCATGAAGAGCACTGGTAACCTGGGCTTTGTGCTGCAGAGTTGCTCCATGAAGTCAGTACTAATTTGTGAGGAACAGGGAGATTAATACATTCATTGACAGCAGTTGCATTAAACTTGTCAAAGTGCTGTTAATTTGAGCATGTAACATTTGGAGGAAGAATTTTATGGATTTTTTTTTTTGTTTGTCTGCCATCTGTAAAACTTTAAAATTACTCTGCAAAAGTGCTGTAAAGAAAAATGGCAGTTTTAATGGCACTGTTTGTCTGCTTAGTTAACATATATCTTACTTTAAAAAAAAAGCACCACCATAAAACCAACCAAAGAAACAAACAAACAAAGTCAAAAAACCTAAACCAAAGATGGACATCAGTGCCTTCTCCCAAACTGCTGTTGTGTAGGCATATGGAGATCAGTCCTTCTGACAAACCTGTAGGTACACACTGTCTGCGTGGGTGGTCTTGGTTTGATACTTCAGCAAATATTTTTGTGCGGTTTCATTCTGATTCCTCTCCTGGGATGAGTGTCAAGCAGGTAAATCATAATCCTGTGTAATCAGACAACAGTCTGTGGCAGAATTGGCATACAAAGGCTAGTTTTCAAGGCACTGCAAATTGAATTTGAGAACCGTATCTCTGGTTTTCATAGCATGCTGAAAATCATGAAGTACAAGCTGTCTAAATTAACATCTACACTTTAATACATTTCCTGGGGTTTTTAATATGTTGCTCTCCAAGAGTTTGTGTGAATACCTAGAGTCTGATTTTTAAAGCATAAGAAGCAGTATCTAATGATTGACTCAATGATACAAGTTCTGTTTTGTGTAAAATTTATAAAGCTTGGGGATTTTTCTCATTTTGTTATTTCAGATTTGTCCAATATGCGCAGCATTACCTGGAGGGGATCCAAATCACGTCACAGATGACTTTGCAGCTCATCTTACACTGGAACACAGAGCTCCTAGAGATTTAATATCCTTTCCAAGTTGCGTCGAAGAGACCTGTCTGTTTCAGCTAGTAACCGTGATGACTTGACATTATAGTCAAATGTTTATACCTCTAGTTTTCCCAGAACTTAAATTTCTGAAGATCTCAGTCTCATACAACACCCTTCTCTCTAAATTGGAGCAGTGTGAATTTGATGGGTGGACTGTTTGATGGATAAGGAATTGGTTGGATGGTTGCAACCAGAGAGTAATGATCAACAACTCGATGTCAAGATGGAGAAGGTTGACAAGTGGTGTCCTTCTGGGGTTTGTAATGGGGCCAGTGCTGTTTAATATCCTCACCAATGATATATAAAGTGGGATTGAGTGCACCCTCAAAGTTTACAGACAACATCAAGCTGAGTGGTGCAGTTGATACACCTGAGGAATGGGATGCCATCCAGAGGTACCTGGGCAAGCTTGAGAGGTGTGAACTGCATAAGGTTTGACAAGGCCAAGTGCAGAGTCCTGCACCTGGGTCAGGGTAATCCTCAGTTATCAGTACAGTCTGCAGAGACAAACTTGGGGTACTGGTGGATGAAAAGCTGGATATGATCCTGCAGTGTGCACTTGCAGACCAGAAGGTCAACTGTATCCTGGGCTGCATCAAAAGAAGCATGGCCAGCAGATTGAGAGGTGATTCTGCTTCTCTACTCCATTCTCGTGAGACCTCAACTGGACACCGTGTCCAGCTCTGGAGTACTCAACACAGGAAAGACATGGACCTGTTGGAGGTGGTCTAGAGGAGGGACACAAGAATGATCAGAGGTCTGGAACACCTCTCCTGTGATGAAAGGCTGAGAGAGTTGGGGTTGTTCAGACTGGAGAAGAGAAAGAAGTACTGGGGAGACCTTATTGTGGCCTTTCAGTACTTGAAGGGTCCTATAAGGAAGATGGGGACAGTTGTTTTAGCAGGGCCTGTTGTGACAGGACAAGGGTAATGGTTTTAAACTAGAGCAGGGTAGATTTAGATTGGATATAAGGAAGGAATTCATCACAATGCAGGTGGTGAAACAGTGGCCCAGGTTGCCCAGAGAGGTGTTAGATACCCCATCCCTGGAAACATTCAAGGTCAGGTTGGATGGGGCTCTGAGCAACCTGATCTCACTGTAGAGGAGCTGAACTAGATGACCTTTAAAGTTCTCTTCCAACCCAAACCATTCTATAATTCTGTGAAGTTAAAACTGTACAAAACAACTCTCTGTGCTCTGTAGTAAACTCCACGTACGAAAAGGGGATAGAGGGGGGGAAGGCTTGCACTTTTTCTAGAGTGATGTTTTCTGTTACACTTTGAGGTAAGTTTTTATTGTTCAGTGCATTATATTAGGATTTTGATAAGATATTGGCTGGATGGTCACATCCAGAGGGTAGTGGTCAATGGCTCAAAGTCCGGAGGGAGAGCAGTGACAAGTGGTGTCCGTCAGGGGTCTGTACTGGGACCCGTACTGTTTGATACTGCTATCAATGACATAGACAGTGAGATCGAGTGCACCACCAGCAAACTTGCAGATGATACCAAGCTGAGTGGTGCTGTTGGTAGGCCAGAGGAATGGGATGTCATCCAGGGGGACCTGGACAAGCTTCAGAGGTGGGCCCAGGTAAAGTGCAGGGTCCTAAACCTGGACCGGCATAATCCTCACTGTAAGTACAGGCTGGGGGATGAAGTGACAGAGGGCCACCCTGTGGAAAAGGACTTGGGGGTGCTGGTGGACAAGAAGCTAGACACGAGCAGACAGTGTGCGCTTGCAGCTCAGAAGGCCAGTCACATCCTGGGCTGCCTCAAAAGAAGCATAACCAGCAGATCAAGAGAGGTGATTCTGCCCCTCTACTCTGGTGAGACCTCACCTGGAGTATTGCATTCAGTTCTGGAGCCCTCAGAACAGCAGGTACATGGGCCTGATGGAGCAGGTCCAGAGGAGGGCCACAAAAATGATCAGAGGGCTGGAACACCTCTCCTACGAGGACAGGCTGAGGGAGCTGGGGCTGTTCAGCCTGGAGAAGAGAAGGCTCCAGGAAGACCTAATAGCAACCTTCCAGTACGTGAACGGGGCTTACAAGAGGGTGGGAAAGGGACTGTTTACAAAGGCTTGTAGTTACAGGATCAGGGGCAATGGTTTTAAACTAGAGAATTAGACTGGGTGTTAGAAACGAGTTCTTTACCATGAGGATGGTGAAACACTGGAACAGATTGCCCAGGGAGGTAGTTGATGCCCCATCCCTGGAGATAGTCACTGTGAGGCTTGAGGAGGCTCTAAGTAACCTGATGTAGTTGAGGATGTCCCTGCTTACGGCAAGGGGGTCAGACTAGATGACATTTAGAGGTCCCTTCTGGCCCAAACCATTCTATGATTCTGTGATTTCTGATGAGTGATCTCATCTTTGAAGTGTTGATTCAGTATGTGTGGTTTATTTTAGTTTTGGGGTTTGTGTTGTTTTTTGTTTGGGTTGTTGGCTTTTTTCCCCCCTGCATTGTCCCAGAAAGCTGCATGTGTTTCTTCTGAAAACCCTTGTGCAGACACTGCAAGGTATGTCATTTATTCCTGCAGTCTCTGGACAAATCTTTAAAGCCCAGTTTCTTCCTTTAGCAGGAAAATACTTGAAAACTTGCTAAAGGCAGCTTTTCAGCATGTCATACAAATAGTTCTCACATGGCTATTCAGCTTATCTGTTTGTCCTGAGTTAAGGTTTACACAGGTTTTTCTTACTGCCAGTTTTATCAGACTTGGAGATGCAAAGTACTCTGCACTAGTCGAAGTGTGCTCTGTCGGGGGAGATTTTCCTCTTTCACCCTAGATGTTGTTTTACACTGTAGCGTAACCAACAGGTTTGAAAGAGGCAAATGTTCTGTAAACCCTTTTTTGTAATACCCAGAAGTTCTTTCCTGCTATGAGAAGTCTAGTAATTTCTTTCAGTTTTAAGTTCATGACCTTCATGTCATCCTGAGGTTCTGCACTGTAACTGTGTTTTATGAAAAGTGCATTGAAGACGACTCTTACACAATAGTAGATACCAAAGATACCATATAAGTGGTAAACATACTACTGTAAAAATTAAGACCATGGGAGGTAGGAGAATCTAAGATAAAAGTCCAGTAACCGTAAAATATTCTAGCCAACGCTATTTCATTTTGCACTAGTGAATTGTAATAGCAATTTTTAAAATAAAAGGAAGCCTTATCTGGACTGTCTTGGAGGAATGAGTGTTAACAACTTTCTGACAAAAATAATCTTCAAATAATTAGTTGATTGTCTCTAAATTTATATGAAAAAATTGTGTAAAAGGTATGACTTGAAATGTAAGCATCTGATATGGAGAGGTGGGGGAAAATGGGGAAACGAAAGGCATCATTGCCATAAATGGAATTAGTGGTATTTTTTTTGCCCAAAGAGGAAAGGTGAAACAAAATGTGATAAAAATACTGGATTCTCCAGAAACAGTTTCTTAAGGACCGATGTGATGAAATTTCTTGGATAAAAGCATGAAGTACAAAAGTCAATAGGAATACAGAAATATGTCCTTTTGATAAGAATGGTGATAAACTTTTTTATTATTTTCAACACTTAACATGAGAATTGGTGCAGGAGAATAGAATCCCTACATCGCTGTAATAAGCTTGGCTGAACATGTATTTGTCAGTGTTCAGATTACTCAGTTAAAAACTTTAAAAAACCTAAGAAATTAATCCTGATGTTTTTTAGACACATAAAAACCTGAAGAAATGCAGGTAATTTAATGTAAACAGCACTGGGTATCTTGAGTTGAAATCAGTAAGTCCAATGCACTGTAGCTACCGTGCACCTTAGCTTTGCTTTAGAAGTTGAATCATTTATGAATGAAGAACAGGGTGAATGCATTTTAGTATTTTACTTGTCAAATGTCCTTGTAATTTAATACTCAATACCAAACAGTTATTTTTTCCTTGACTTCTTGGTTACGATGAATCCAGTGGTGTTCGGCATGTACGTAGGATGTTCCACCCAGGCCGGGGTTTGGGAGGCCCCCGTGCACGTAGATCAAACATGCACTTTACTACCAGTTCACCTGGTGGGCTTTCATCTTCTCAGAGTTCGTATTCTCCAAGCAATAGAGAAGCTATGGATCCTATAGCTGGTAAGAGCTGTAACCATTAATTTTACCCCAGTGTCCTTCTTACACAGAGAAGGTAAAATTCGAGATGATGATAATAGTTGCTCTGCTTTCCACTGTTAAGAAGCTGCATGTATAGATGTTCGCCACAGTGCCAGTATGGTTGGTGGCTGCTTGCAGGGGAGCAGTGTGCTTGACTGGCCTGTGCATGGAGACACTGAAGCTGAAATGGCTGCCTGTAGCTTGTGCTTTTTAGTTCTAGATAGTGTAAGGCTTATTCTCAAAAATTTTCAGTGCACGGGTGTTGTATTTGCAAGCAGTTGTGTCCATCTTCCATCAGCTGCTTCGGTACATCTGATTTTAATTTGCTGTGTGGATAAAGGTATTTATGGAGGAAAGCAACTGTCTCGGTGAGGATGAATTTAACTGAATTTCAGTATTAAGGGACATATAAAATACATTCAGTTTGCATTTAGGCTGCTGTTTGAATGCCAGACTTGTTAATATCAAGGATTTTTTTTGTTTGGTTTTTTAGTTGTAGTTGTGAATTCTTATATAAACGCACTGTTGCAAACATTTGCAGTGTATTTTGGTCAAGTGTAGAAAAACTCTGAGATGGGGAAAGGGTGCCATAATCTGTCTTTGCTTCAGATGCCAAGAAAGCATAATGCTTGAACTGGAGCTTCCTGCTCTCATGTTTTGACTTCTTCGGAGGGAGGTAGCCAGCCAGCAAGTTTAATGAGGCATTGCTCCTGAAAGGAAAGCTGTGGCTCTGCTGCCTTCCTCAATCATGATGCCCTTGCCTGCCTTCCGCTAGATATTGCCTCTGACTTACTAAATTCACTGGGAAAAAGTACCCGTGAAGAGAAGAAAATAAGCTGAGTTCATAGGAGAATATGAAAAGGACTAGAGTTTGTTCAAGGAGGATGTTTGTGGATCCTGCAGTGCAAGACCTGGTCTTTCTCTTCCAAGGGCAGGTAGTTCAGCTCCGTTAGATGTGGAGCGGCTGCTGGGGTTATTTTTCAGACCCACAAGGCCTTCCCATTTAGCAGAATTAAATGTCGGATAAAATGGCATTCTCCTGAATCTTTTTTCTTTTGTTTTTGCACTTACAGTTCTGCTGCAGCCTGAGCTGTATGTCATTTTTATACCGAGAGTGTCTTGAGCTCACATCTGCTTCCAAAATATTGTTTTGCTATATTCTAATATTTAACTTACACTTTAACTTACAGTGAGAATAAATACCTCTAAAACTTGCTTGTAAGTTTGCTATGTCTTCCCTTTTACTGGAGCAATAAATAGGAAAGAGCACTGGAATTGTGATAATTAAAATAAATTAAATTTATAGCATCTGTTACATTTTTGTTGGTTGTTGGGTTTGGGTTTTTTTCTCCTTGTGTTGTTTTCTAGTAATTACAATGGAATTCAAAATTAGTATAACTTGATACTGCTGTTAGTACTGGTGAAAATGACTAGACCATCCTGAGCTCCTGACATGGAAAACTGCATTTGGCTTTATTCACTCAAAGGAAGCTTTCTGTAGAAGGGTTATATGTTGTTAATGCAATGGAAGGAAAATTGTCATGACCTATGTAACAGTGTTGTAATGGAGAGGTGGGGGGCAGAAGCAGTAGTGTCCCTGCTTACTCTGCCCTTGCATCAACTACAGCAAGCAGGTGACAGAGGAAGTGCCTTTTACACAGGGTGCAGAAGAGGTTCTTCAATAAAGCGCTCAGCAGTAATTTGCTGCCAGTATTTATTTTTTAAAATTCTTTGTGAATGAAATGTGCTGTAAGCATTCCATACCTGTGAATTGGAAGACCTAAGGACAGAGGATTTTTAGTTGCTAGGCCTTCTCTGTACTTGTCAGAACTAAGAATTCCTACAGCAGAAATGCCTAACCACTTCAGTTTGATGTGAGGTAATGCTTCAGTGTTTTCTTAAATATTCCTATTGCAGTGTTTTGAAGCAATGTTATGATGCTTCTGTCTTTGCTGCAGCACAGCTTCCCTCGAGGATATTGGCAAGGGGAAATCTGTGTTTGGAGAGAACATTAATTGAAAACAAAATCACCAACCAAAGCCAAAATGAAGTAGTTTCTTAGTTAATTGCTCTTTTAACTTGAACATTCAGAGAACTGCTGTGCAGGACATAATTTTCCAGGCATTTCCTCTACATTGTCTCTCCTGTTATTTTGAAGGCATTAAACTTTGACAACTTCTCTGGAATAAATCTTAATAAATTACTCTTAATCTTTTTTACCCTTTGAGACAGTGAATGCTAGGACTTTTTTCAAGAGCTTCATGGACTCTTCAGCACTGTTCTTTGATTGTTACTGATTGAAAAAGAAATTGACTCACTGGAATTCACAGTGACTCCTTCTGTTGTGTAATGCTCATATAAGGTCTTTCATCATAGAAATTTTCTCTTCTCTGGCAGAGCTTTTATCTCAGCTATCAGGTGTGAGACGTTCTGCAGGAGGACAGCTCAACTCCTCTGGCCCTTCTGCTTCTCAGTTACAGCAGCTGCAGATGCAACTGCAGTTGGAACGGCAACATGCACAGGCAGCAAGACAGCAACTGGAGACTGCACGCAATGCAACTAGGCGTACCAACACGATCAATGTCAACACCACTATGACACAATCTACGACAACAACCAATACATCTAACACAGAAAACAGTCAGCAGACTATCCAGAATTCCCAGTTTCTTCTTACAAGGTAACTTGTTCTGTTGTTTACCTTTCACCATTTCTCTTTGCCTTAGCCCTGATAGAGATACAGATCTCTGAGAAACTCAAGTTTGGAGTTGGGCACAAGCCCTAGTGAGCAATGTCTCATCACCTATACCCCAGATATAACAGACTAATTACTCAGAGTGTATATTCATGGTAGATGTCAACAGTGGGCATAGAACATGTAACAAATAAAATTTGATTCATGCACTTTTCTGGCATGAAATTAAAACCTGTCATTTAATATGTAGGAGTAGCAATTTGTGGCTGGCCCAAAGGGTTTTGGAAAGCCCACTCCAGGAGCTGGCTGCAGAAATACCCTGTGGTGCATGAGTGTTTGCAAAAAGGAGAGGTGATCTCATAAGCATGCTGTACTTTTTTTGCGCACCTGGGTACATGTTTAAAGGTATAGACTTGAGTCTGGTTTTGATTTTTGGCTGAAAAACTTACTTGGAACTTCAGACAGGAGAGTTCTGCCAGACTCCTTTATCAAGCCTGTAGGCAACATACTGTGCTTTTGCTTGCATTTATAGCACCCTTTCAGACCTACTGTCTGTCTACTCTGAAGCAATGGGTAAACATTAGTTGCTCTCAACTTCAAGAGAACAAAAGAAATATTTCTAAACTAAATTGTGCCTGTTTCTCCTACTACTTCCAACAAATGCATTTCCAGTGATACAAGCATATAGACTTGAGCCACAATGGAGAGGGAGAGAGTCAGAAGATAGTATTGTTTGATAGGAAATTAATCTTCAGTAAAACTGAAGGTTAAATAGGGGTTTATATATTATTATTTTAGAGACTGTATAACAAAGCAAGTAAAGGATGCCATTGATTAACAGAATACTTATCTGGTTTAGATATTCTACTTAGATTCTTAGGGTTATTTTAAAGAGGAGTCACCCACTATGCCACTCCAGTTCTTTTAGGAGGTTGGCTACTGACCTGAAATAAATTTTTTTTCCACATCTCCCCTGACGCCCATTGTGCACACTCTGGTTTGTCCACTTGGTATTATGGAAGGGTGCAGATGTTTTAACAGCTCCTGTGTAAAGACACCTGGATTTGAGTCAGTCTGATTTTCATCTAAGTGCAGAATAATAATGTGACATCTTTCAATCAGAAACTTATTATTAGAGAAACTTAATCAAAGTACCTGCAAGTGTCACAGATGGTGACTTTCAGAGTTGGAGCAAGCAATTTTCTTGCATGCTCTATAACATAGGAGAAGTGGTGGAATAAACGTATTGTGCTTTGGGAATCCCCAGGCTTTACACATGCAGTAGTGTATTTTGTGGCATATGTGAACAAAGAACCTGACCTAGAAACAAAACAGGCACGTAAAGAGTGTCTAGGAAATCACAACAGTCTTCCTGAAAAGACTCCTGAATAGCAAGAAACCTGACAAATAGTTTTTTATTTTCCTCTAGCTCTAGGCTTCACTTTTGGAGCAAAAGGGAAAGAGGTTTTGGAGGTTGCCAGAGCTGTATGTGTGGAAGGGCAAGCAGAACTGAAGGAGTGGTTTCTGAGTGCCTTTTGTTCCCTGTCAATAGTGTCATCGGTGAAGTGGCCTTTCACCAACTGCCTGTCTTCTCTTCCCTTTCTGCTGTACAGGTTGAATGATCCTAAGATGTCAGAAGCAGAGCGTCAGTCAATGGAAAGTGAACGGGCAGACTGCAGCCTGTTTGTACAGGAGCTTCTACTGTCCACTTTGATGCGGGAAGAAAGTTCCTCCTCAGATGAGGATGAGCGGGGGGAGATTGCAGATTTTGGTGCTATGGGCTGTGTAGATATTATGCCTCTAGATGTTGCTTTAGAAAACCTAAATTTAAAAGAGAGTAATAAAGGAAACGAGCCTCCTCCACCTCCTCTTTGATGACATCCCACTTTGCAGACAATGTCCTCTGTGCTGTATTTGCCAATGAAAGTGGACAACAACTATCTTGGGTTTGTTTTGGTGATTGTAATTTCAGGTCTGTCACTCTTGTTACATTGTGTACATTCAAAAGAAAGAGAGAAAAGATATATATGATAATCATTTCCACTTAACTAATTTTTACTTCTAGCAGGTAAATGTAGGTTGCAGTGCAGAGCAGAAGGCTCTGTCCTGTACCTTGACATGCAAAAGGCTCTCCTAATACTCCACATTCAAACTGAAGAGGAAAAAAATGAAAAATCTCTAATGAAGCTGCTGTGTGTATTTATGAATATTAATGAATAAAAACTGCTTGGATGGTTTACCTTAACTACTGCATGACATTTTTTGCAGCGTGCATGAGTTTTAGTGACCTTGTCATTTAAAAATTTAAATACAAGGAGTAAAACTATAAAACCCAAAGCTTTCTCATTATTCAAAGGTTACCTGACAAGAAGGCTAGTGCTGACTAGAATTTGTGGCCACAAAGTGCTTTTTGAATAATGTGACAGAATGACATCTTTATGTGCTGTTCCCGCACAGGATGGCAGTTCTGCAGTGGGATATGTTGTTGTGACCAGGGTGTGGCATTTTGCTGTATGTGACCATTCTGTTGCCCTTTTAGCCATCGCCTCAATGTGGAGATGAACTTCATTTTATCCATCTGTAGGAGACACAACAGTAAGGCCACTGCTGGAAGCTACTGCAAGGGGATTTTATGTTCCCTAAAGTGAAGAGATGTTCACTTTTGTTTAAAGTTTTTCCTTTTTGTGGTTGTTAAAATTTTTTAATTGTTAAATCTGTTTTATTCAGGTGTAGACAATTCATATATTCACTGTGTTTAGAAAAAAAAGTTAACCTTGATCATGTTGTCTTAGTTTAAAAAGCATTTCACAGTCTCAATCATATTTTGAGTTATTTATGTATTTGCTTCATAGTTTGCAGAGAACTGTCAGTGTCAGGAGAGCTTGAGGATTTGGATTCCCAGATTGTCACTATATTACAATTGAATTCTTAATGCTAACTTTAGCACCTTTTATTTATTGTTTCGTATGGTTATTTTTGCTGGTTTAAAAAAAATTGCAAAAAAGCCTTTTAGTTGAATCATGCCACCTACATGCCTATACTGTTAACCCTACTGATTTGGAAAAGAAAAAAAAAAAGAGTATGGTGTTCCTGTGCATAGAAGTTTATAGTAGCCCCCAGACAAGGGCAGAAGGGGTATGTTTGGTTTTGCTTTTCGTCTTTTCTTGTTTGTTTTTTTTTTTTTCCCCCCCTTGGCGAGTGTTTTTGAATGTAAGGTTAGATTATAAAAACAAAAGTGCACGCAGCTTCTGATGAAAATTTAAACTAGGCTGACATCATAACGGTGTCTCCCTAGACCTTTCTCACCTCACCCCCTCTCTCTTTCTCTGTATCCTTCCATCTCTGCAGCATTGCTAGCATTTTAGAGTAAATTCACAGACTTGAACACCAGGTGGTGTTACCAGCAGAGCTGACATGTATGCTAATCCAAAATAACAGCAGCAAAAGAAGCAACCCCATAGACTGAAGTTTTTAAGTTCTATTCCCCCCCCCCCCTTTTTTTTTTTTTTTTTTAAAATCCTCAAATCCTGATTGTTTCCACATAGAGCAGTACTAGCTTTGCTTTCTTTTAGTCTCTGCAACAGACAGTGTTTCAAGGGAAACTTTACATGAGGCCTCTGGTTATCCTGAGAGTTACCTCCAGTAGGGAATTTTTTATTGATTGTTGAGGATTTAAAAAAAAATTTCAAGCTGTAGTCTTTTCAAACACATCTTCTGCACATTACAATAAGACACACGGTTCAATAAAGCATTTTCAAGACTGTTGTTCAGTTGATTTTCTTTGGTTTTGGTGTATTACCCAGATTAATTCCAGAAATTTTTGCAGCTGTCTTTAATTCCACCTGTATACAGAGTCAGTTCCTGTAGAAATCCCAGGTGATGTACATGTAAATGCATTTTAAGCCAGTGTGCTTTGGCAGGTGATGAAGTATGTAATCCTAAACTCTTCACAGGTAGGTGAATTCAAGTTTCCATACAACACGACGCATTTAAAATAGGCTCTTCTCGAGTGTGTTGTTACTTGGAATTGGTGCGTGGCTGGTCTTCAGGGGACACTTGGGTTGCGTGACTTCCAAACTTCACTCCACTTGCTTTGAAGAGGATGCAAGCCAGTATTACTCACGTTTATTTAGAGACTGAATATACTCTGGCTTTACAAGTATTCTTGGGCATCACAGTAACTTGTGATTTGGGTGTTTTTAGTTTTAGAAATAATATAAAATGTCTACTAGGAAAGCGTTTACTCTAGTAGTCTGCCATCTGCTATTTGCAGGGAAGTGTATTTACAAAATAAACCTTGTCAGGATAGTATTTTTTGGGATATTTCCCAAATACCTGTGTTTAAGTTCAGTGTACTCTGAGCTACAGTGAAAATAGACCAGGAACTTTGCAGAAGAATCCTATAGGGAGCTATTGTCTTTTCTCTTTAAGGGGGCAAATAAAAAAACCCCAAACACTCTTTCAAAATGACACCCTAATACACAACACAGTTTCAGGAAAAAGTAGATTTAGGACTTGGCACTCACAAAATTTTTGGTGTGCGATGAAACCTGTTTCAGGTACTGGTGTTTGTTTATAAACTCGTGGTGCAGGCGGGTGGAAGATGGTTTTAATGCTGAATACATGCTCTCTTGATGTGGAGGTTGGTAGCAAGGCTGGGACATGTCCCAGGTCAGCTGGAGGTGCCTGTGGTCAGCCAGGTGGGTGTGCTGGTGCGCTGCCCTGGCACACAGCGTCACTGCTCTATCACTGATAGTGCACCAGAGGCCGTACTGTCTCACTGTGATGTCAGGAGAGGATGCCAGCTTTCATTATAACATCTGTCTTCAGGTAGTAAGAGGTGCCCAGGAGCGGAAGAGCATATATTCATTGTCAATATTTCATAGCAGGTTCGTTGATGGTGTTTGGGGAGTAAGTCCCACCAGATTGTTCATGGAAAACTGACTTAGAAATTAACTATGTTCTGTTTGTAACTTGTGGTTAATCAGGGGTCTGTTGGGGTTTTTTCTTTTTAGGTCAATGCCAAAGTCAGAGATGTACGCAAGGTGATGTGATTAAACAAGGACAATGCATTTTAGCCTCCATCCACCTCAAGTTTTACTTGTGGTTGTTATGACCGACTGCATCAGTTCCCTGGGATGTTTAGGTGGTGGAGGCTGGTTATGTTTGGCAGGGGTGAAGGGGGTTCTTCCTCTGCCCTCTCAGAAAAGGTTTGTAAGATTCCTTCTTGGCATGGAGTGGTTCTGCCAGGCAGCTTGTCGACATTGTTGTGTGTCCCAGAAACCGAACATCTAGCGGTGTGCACGTTTTGCAGTTTTGAGGTGGTGTGTGTTGGGAGGGAGTAAAGGCATCTCTCTGTTACCACCCAGAAATGCCAGGTGGCAGAGACAGGGCTGCTGCTTCCTAGAGCTGTCAGAAGACCTGAAACAGGGAAATGAGGGATAGATATATTTTGCTATGTTAATACTTTTCCACTTACATCACTGAATCTTCCTTTCCTCTTTTCAGACATACCCAATCTCCAGCCTGCTTTGCCAAATAAATGAGACACATTGCTGGTTTGAGTACATTTTATTCTTTTAGGTCCTAAGGAAAAAGAATTGTAGTTGCCTACCAGTGGTAGAAAGTCCTCTCTGTTGGGCCGTGTCCTTGGGCTGAGTGACCTGTGTGGCAGTTCTGCAGTCCTTGCACCTGGTCTTGTACAGCCACCTTGCAGCACACAAGAACTGCAGCTGTGCTGGGTTCTTTGTTGCACAAAAGACCATGAGAGAAGCCTATGTGTACGAAGTTCTTTTTGCAGATAGGTGCACAGCACACTGCTCAGTGTTGCTTCTCAACCAAAAAGAAAAGGGGAAAGGGGAACTGTGCATCCTGCTTGATCAGGAAGGAAGAAGGGAAATTATTAAGAGGTTTGGTGATTTGCTTGGGTTAAGTTAGGGAGACTTACACCTGAGGTCCATAAAAACAAAAAAGTGTAGTTCTTAATTCCCTGACTAAAGCTTTATAGGGTGTACTTAAGAGAAGGTAAAGGGGAGAAAGTGAGATGAGTGATCACCACCCAGGGTTCCAGTGTTATTTCACCAGGTCCATTCCATGAGGGGGGTAGCAGGTCCTGGGTGATGGCTGCACCCCTTGCCCTTTTTTATCCTCTGCTACGACAGATGTTGCTTCACTGCTTCTTGACATATCCCTTAATTAATACAGGAAATACACAGAGGTGATAACCACCTCTTCCTCAAAAGGAAGCATAACACTAACCATTCTCACCAATTGAGTCAGTGGTCTCAGAGACTCTATATTTTACTACACTTTGCCTGGCAGTCAGCAAACCTTCTTATCTTGGTGGGACATGTTAACTTGGCAAGGGGATGAGGTTGTTCATCCTCTGATGTATGTTGCTCCCCCCTGAGTTAGTCTGTTCTGTCCCTTCTAACTGCAAAGCACATAATTGCTTCTACCCACATGGCTGCTTCTTCAGCTTCTAGGTAAGTCAGAGTGTTCCTCACATGTTTGAGACATCAGCTCATTCAGATCAGAGTTTGGCAGCCACCATGTAGCCTTCTAACACAGCAGTAGCCGTGGCCTCCTGCAAGAACATCTAATACAGGATAAGGATGAATACATGTAGGATACAGGGGTGTAAGCAGGGCCCCCGCAGCTGTAGGGCACGTAGAAGAGGTACCAGCAAAAGACAACCTGAAGCACTGCCTCCTCGCGGTAGGGCCAGCAACTGCGGTGGGGTGAGCCGCAGTTCCCTCACTCCTCCCCCCCGGGGGGGTCATAAGGTAAATGGTGTAGGGAGGTCACCACGGCCTTGCAGTTCACGTGGAGAAGTCTGAGGGACAATGCAGGGATGAGGAAGGCAGGAACACCGTGCATAGGGCATGGGTGTGTGTTTGTGGAGTAGGAAGGAAAAAAAAAAAATGTACAGCAAGAGGAAGAATAGTGGATCAACAGAACAGCAGAGAGAATGATGATTCTAACTGAACTAAGGACCCAGGTGAAGAGGAGCAACTAGCATGGTATTGAGATGGGGACAGAGGACCAGAGTGAATCGCTGGCGGTGAGGTTCTGGCAGCTCCTGGCCTTCACGTTACACTGCCCATGGCTCAGAAGAGAGCTGGAGACCACTCCTGAGACTCTCTTGGTGTTCCCAGCCAGCAAACAGCTCAACCCAGCTCCGCCCTCAGCCCCCAGGGCTCTCCCGTTACTGCTACAGCCCGGGGCCGCGCCCAGCAGCGGCAGGCAGGCTGGGCTGAGTCGGCACTACAAAACGCAGGCAGCTTTTTTGCACCTATTTCCTCTCCTATTCCTTCTACAGAGAAGTCTCGGACAGGCTGCAGCAGGGTCTTCGTGCATGCTTCTCAGACCCATCACCAGGTCTGACACTCACGGGCTTAGTCTCTCTTGGTGGCTGCAGCCTTCCCTCTCAATTGATGGATACTGTTCACCCTTGTCTAACACCACCTCCTCCTCCCACCCTAGATAAAAAAGCTGCTTTTCAGTGCAGAAAGGAAAGGGCAATTGTTTTGTCCATATTATCAGTGTTTTCTCCCTCTGCCTTTAGCTATCTCTGTAGCTGAACGTCTTCCAGTTAGAGGAAACTGTATTGCTTCAGCCATTTAGCCTTGGCCCCTGGAGAAGCAAACTGTTGGGCAAGTCTTGCTGTGACAGGGTAGCCAGAGGAGATGCTTTCCAGCAAAAGTCAGGAGCGTTGTGGTTTCTGGTGTACCCCTACTGCTGTCTACCTGCCACTCAAGTCTCCTTAGCACAGACCAAGGAAACGCATTTACCAAGATGCTGGGCGTATATCCAAGAATCAGACCAGACACAGCAAAGAGCCCAGATGTAGCTGTGCTTTGTAAATTTTCCCAGCTGTTCTGTATTAATTGATTCTAAGAGCATTTAATAGCAAGGTTTGTATTATCCATATTATTCCCACTCTACTGAGGTCCCTGCTAACCCCCCCATGGGCAGCAAAAGCCCCCCTGACTTCCGTCATCTCACACAGCAGAACAGCCCCTCAGGCTCAAACCAGTAACTTCAACATGAACTGTTCGTAGGCTTCACTTTATAACCAAGTACCAAATAAAAGAAAGACAGGCACTTACGTTTTATATAAGCGTTTATTTACAACTTGTTTAACAACTGTACACACTCTTCTGTCACCTTGGAAGCATTGGTATATTGGACTGGGAAAAAAATTAAACTTTTTGATTCCAATGATCATTACTGCATATTTTTTTGTGTGTGTCTATATACAGATATGTATATTAATACTGCTACCATGACAATCTGGTAGTTACACAATTCATAGATGAACTGAAATGGGAAATTAATCTTTTGACACTCTAAGAATTCATTCTTTTACAGAAAATATATCACTGGCAACTTCACAAACAGTTACTTTGATAAACTGGTCAACACTTAATTCAGGACTGTCAAACAAGCTGCTATTAAGAAAGTAAAAGTTTTCTATGCAGCATAAATGCAGTTAGTATATCAGAGACATGCTGGAGATCAGCTCTGAGTTGTGAGCTTGCAATCACTCCATGACAGAAATGCTAGGCTAATACAGTTGAAGTAGCCAGCTCACTGCCTGAAAATTACTGGCTCCACCTGGCATCTCTCTGTTGCATTAGTGAATTTCTTAATTTCTGTTAAGCTAAACAACACTTACATACAAATGTCTTCAGGATCAAGAACAAATGATACTTAGTCTCTAATTTGCACAGACCACTTTGAGAAATGAGGTACTGCTCATCTTCACCTCGGAACACCTGTGCTGGGGGGTACAAAAATACAAACATCCCCTCCCACCCTGCACAGAGCCCCTGGTTTCAAGGATCCTGCACCAGCCTGGCTTGGGGCAGGATGCAGTCCCAGAAGGAGCAGCACTTGCAAATGAGAAACAAAACACACCTCTAACACCCAACAAAAAGAAGTTTTTCTAACAACACATGCCTAGACACGTAACAAGGGATCAATGACTAAGGCCTGGAAAGACACAAATCTTTTAGCTCTCTGCTGGACTCAGTCTGATTAAAGTGCTGCTGCCACTGCTGCAGGAATATCTGACTTGTCACCACCAAACCTCAGATCTGTCCTGCAGACTTCACTGTCCCAGGTCCTCGTGGAGCGGGCAAGCCCAATCTCCCTCCGGGAGTCTGTCCAGACCGCTGTCAGCCAGAGCACCTGGCAGCAACAGGCTCCCCCGTCTGGTATGGTATCCAGAAGGGAACACACCATACACTTCCCACCAGGATCTTAATGATTATCGTTCCCTCTCCTGCACCATCCCTTTGCTGGGTGGCACAGATCCCCTGAGGGAAACAGGTGGGGACATGATCTCTCTTCTGTAAGTCATTCTGCACAACACTACTAACACAGTGTGTACCTGGACCCCTGAGGACTGAATGCACACAGGTATCTCAACATACAAGGTGCAGCTTGGCCCAGAGCCTCACTTGATGGGACAGGGATGAGGCAAGCCCTGTGTTTTGTGACCAGAAGTGACTGCAGAGACTAGGAGACACAGCATTTCTTCAGCACAGGGGTGGTCACACGGTAAACAGGGCTGCTGGTTACACTACTGCCCAAATAAGCAAAACCATTCTGTGAGTAAGCAGAGTACATATTTGTTAATGTATTTTTTTCAGGACTAAGATCCAAGTGAGCAGGAATGGGTTTCCTCTAGAACTGGACTTAAACCAAACCACTTACAGTACTCATCATTTGGACCCTCTTCAGATTTTCCAGCAAGACCTATGGCTTAAAAGCCACCATTTCCTGTTTGTTACATACTAACTCCTATACAATAAACCTCTTCAAACACTACAGCACTCCCTCATCTGCTGAATCTTGCCAGTACTGGACATCCAATACAAAACAAAGATACAGTAGTATAAATGTGCAGATATTTAAAAATATTAAATAAGCAGCATTTTAAATTAATATAGGCAGTACAAAGCATTGAGTTACACTGTCTACATATCACAAATCTTAGAGCTAAACTTCATAATACAAAGAAACAGCCAAGCTAGTGCAATCAGAAATCAAATAGCTAAGACTGTGATA